>LBNR01000006.1:629940-812993 GCA_001262555.1 Fusarium nygamai
CCCGATGCGGGGGTCGAACCCGCAACCTTGAGATCGCGTACTCGTAAGAGTCTCACGCTCTACCGATTGAGCTAACCGGGCGTGGCTCTGATTGGTTGAAAGAAAGTGCTCGCATTTGGTTTGAAGATTGCCACAACGCAGAGTTGCGCAGTAATTCAGGCATCGGAACAGTGTGTTTGTATACCTGGATATGTATTATGATTACAATTGGTGGCAGTTACTTCTCAGGGTCTCTTTAGGTATATAGTAAGGAGCTGCTGTATATTAAGGGAGATCCTTTCTATATCCCGGCATGATGGATGCAGCACTAAGATTGTCCAATTATTAGGTCAAGCAAGAGCCAAAGGCGTTATTGCATATATCTTAAACATACAATATCTGTAAATTTCCATTCGATTTCCAATCAGTAAGTTGGAACTATCTTATGCATACTTGAGTAGCAGTTTGATGAGAAATATCGGATTGTCAACATTGGTATTAAACCCATCGGCGCCTACCCTGCAGCGTAAGACGACTCGAAACCGGACTGACTACCTCTCATCTTCACATCTCCCATCCACCTTTCCGCTGTAGACATTTAAGCTCACCTCACTGCAGGTCAATCAATACCATCGAGTGGCTGAGAAAGCGAATGGCCTTTCAGATCAGTGATGAGCGCTTCAAGCCACCTTTTCAAGTGCGGCTCGTTTCCGTTCAATACCCGACATGAATGGTTAGCGTCAATTTCGTCGCATTCCCGAGTGAAATTTCCGTAACGAGCCTCATTTGACATGTAACATAACCTTATCTCGAACTTTAGACTCGGATCTTTTCACTCACCCTGGCTGAAGTGGCGTTGAGTGCCTGATCTGTTGCTCGGCTTGAGCTGGCAATTGTCTTTGACAGTTGAGATCTCTAAGGGCAGTTCGTCGGTTCCCTTCAACGTTGAATCTACTCGCCACTACGAAGAGGTATTCATGAACAATTTGACGTCGAAGTCAGGGAATTACGACTAGATACTGGAGTCGAGGTGTTCTGACGTCCTTGGAAAGGTGTTCAATCGAGACGAATTATCTCCTTGCATGCATGTCCAGCTTGAGCTTAAACAAGATGTGTGATATCACTGATATGTGATTCCACATGATCTGGAGCAAAGAGAGTTCTTATTGGTGGTAGGCAAGATCAGATTACAGGGACAAGAATAAGGTTCCGATCAGGTATCAGAAAGCAGATGGTGTACGGAGAATCTGACAGGGGAATTTCAACAAGAGCCAGGTACTTGGAGCTCAAGCCTCAATGCCTCAGTACAAGATCAAGTCATTGTACTCGACAATTCTTTGTACAAGGTGACAATTTACTTAGAAGATTGTTGTATTATTGATGAACTTAACAATAGTTTTATGCAATATGATATTGACGTTTTCCCATAGCAACGAGTCTTGGCATACTGCATTTACGCCAACAGGAGCTCATATTGCCAAGACTGAGACAAAAGGCTGATGTTGATCCGGGCCATGATGCGAGGTGTGACCACCAAGAATGTTGAACACGGATGAGACTTAGTCCTGGCCTAGACTCGTGATTGAGTACAGGATGATCGGAAGAGGAGTCCCGCGTAAAGACGTTGACCTCGGCCAGCCCTTCGGGAGCAGCCGAGAACTCCAGTGTCACAGATGCGCTCATGCAGCAGAAATCAATGTGCAGACCTGGTAAATAGGTAGTCTCAACAGAAGGATAACACATAATATGTCTCAAGAGATGATTTCGATTACATCACATAAGGATCATACCCTCCGAATATGGCTCTTGTGTAACTTAACCTCATGAAATTCCGAGCAGCCATTGGTTATTTCCGGTCAATTATCACAATCTCCAACGCCACGGCCTCGATCCTTATTGAGATCAGCCACAGATCGACTAGACGGACGCGGCCAAATCTTTCCGCGATTAGCCAAACAAAAACGTCCGCTGGCGCGACGGTGGAGCTTTGACTCATCCTTGTGTAATCTCATCTTGAAGGTCGCCTGGAATGTACTGGTGAGTAGAGTTATGCATGCTGGGCGGCCGCCAGACTTTAGCTACACTTCATAAAACTGAGAGATGGGTGAGAAGTGAGTTTAGGGCTTTGGGCTAGTTGTCGACGTGTTAGATAAGCTTCTGTCAAAATCGTAGCTTGGTGGGCTAGGGAGCTGGCTTCCGTAGTGGAGTACTGTTAGTGTAACGTCAGGTGTCCAAGCTGTGTGAGACATCATATCCATTATCCACCTGCCAGCATCTGAATCAATCTCAGGTCCAGACTTTGGTTGATCGGTCTAGAAGGTATTATCATAATGGAATGATTTGTGTGAGGTAAATAATACATTGTATTTGTTTTAACTGTCTGTGATTATGCCCAGAGTCAACTTGCTATATCCGTCTATTCCATCGCCACTTACATAAGATCTGCACATCATCTGCATAATCTTCAACGTTGGTGGAAGTGCCAGACGGGACCTTGCATACACGCCCAGGTACACAGGCACAAATCCCACTTCACAAGCCCTCACTGGCTGCGTTGCTTTTCACTCCACAGAAACAATAGGCAGTTGGTCCTGTCCTCAACAACAGCATTCCAACCACAACACCCTGAACCAAAAGGATTTTAAACCGGAGTGTCTCTTACACAATGCCTCTGCAGGAACGTGTTTGACAGAATGGAAAACGGCATCGATCCGCTGCGGGTGTGCCAGCCCTGGCATGAAGGCTTCCGCCTCAGCAACCCAAATTCAGCCTGACAATGCTCTTTGTATACGCACGAGATTTTCTGCATCATTATTACGCCTGAAAGCACAGTTCTGAATGCGGATATGGAGGACCGATCAGCAGTTTTATAATCCTCTGGGAGCTCTCACCCGCGCGTGTTGCTTCAGCATAGGTAACTTACCTTGCGCGTATACCATTCTTATCTCTCATTTACTTTTAATAAATCGGCTTACAATGAGGCCTTTGTACCTGGTGCTCAGGCACCTAATCTTCGCCAGCCTAACACGTGCCCAGTTTGGGGTTCAGAATGATAGGTCAGTTCTCGGTATTAACAATGAATTCTCAGGTGTTTGTTACACATATGTTTCGGTCTACCCAGTCCTTGCCGATCCCGATTATATCACCATCACAAAACCCTACAGAGGCTCAGTAACAACGCAGTATACTGTCCCACCGCAGGGCGATGAGCCTGGTATTGTTATTGTTGAACAACCGGGCGGTTCGTCGGCGCCGGAGAATGTAGTCATCCCTGCGACGGATGACAGGTCGTATGTTATTATTATTAGACCGCATTCAGGGCCGGATCCGATTTCTGCGCCTATTACGCAGGTTGTTCCGCCGAGGAGTGGACAGCCGGGACAGATTATTATTGAGACGCCGGAGACGCAGGTTGGTGATGCGACGCCGGGTGTGTTGCAGCCTCTTACGCTTGAGCCGAAGGAGGTGACTGGCTATGTGACGGTTCTTCGACCATTGACTGGGACATTGGCGTCGCTGCAACTAATTACTATTTCACCGACTGGCACAAACCGTGGATCGGTTATTATTAATGTCCCGACATCAGCACTCAATGGGGGAAGCCTCCAAGGGCTGACTCTCGAGCCTGCACAGGATGGCGATTATGTTACTGTGATTGAACCAGCAGGCACTGCCTTCAGCGGAACTGTCCCAATTAGACTAACAGTACCACCGAGCAACGGAAATCCTGGTACTGTCATCATCCAAACTCCTGTACCAGGAACTTTGAGACCGTTGGCCCTTGAGCCTGTGACCCCTAACACTTTGGGTGCCTTGGGACTGGCTGGCCAGACGATCACTCTTCAACCTGCCGATGCGACCGGCTATGTGACCATCATCGAACCTGCCGAAGGAAGCGTTACCCCGACAGCACCTATCCGAACTACCATTCCACCCACTGGTACCAAGCCAGGAACTGTACTCATACAAACACCACCGGGTTGGAATGACGGAGGAGATGGTGCAGCGTTTCAACCTACGCGAACTCGTCTGCAGGGCTCGGTATCCTATACCACTATTACTCGTGGTGTACCCATGGGGATTGGTGGCTCAGGAAGTGGTTCTGATGGCGGGTTAAACGGAGGTTCAGGGTCTGGTGATGGCTCCGGCGATGTCCAGGGTCAACCAGGTCAAGGCGGCGATGACGATTCAGGGCCGCGACAGACTCTCACCATTCCACCTGAGGGCGGAAACCCCGGTACTGTCCTTGTGCTGACACCTGAGGACCCTAATAACCCGCAGACTGGCAACAACGGTGGCGGCGATAATGGTGCCCAGGTTACTGGAGGATCTAGTGGTGGGAACCGAGGTGGCTCAGGCTCATCGAGCGGAGGAGATGGCCAGAGTGGAAGTGGAGGGAGTTCCAACAATGGAGGATCTGGAGGTGGTTCCAACAGCGGCAGTGGCAGCTCCTCTGGACAAGGAGGCAGCTCCAGCAACGGAAGTTCCTCTGGAAACGATGATGACCCCGCACAAGGCAGCGTTCAGGGCTCCGGCTCTGGATCGGGAGGCAATGATGGTGACGGTGCATCAGGGAACGGAGGATCTTCAGGCTCAAATAACGACAACGGGTCTGGAAATGGCGAGTCATCAAGCTCTGGTGGATCTGACACTGGCGGAAGTGGTGGCTCAGAAGGAACCCAGGGCGGCGCTCAAGGTGGTTCCGACAGCGATGGTGGCTCTGGTGTTAATGATGGACCAACATCGGGAGACACCGAGTCTGAAGGTGGTGGCTCAGAGGGCGGCTCAGATCCTGGCAATGGAAGCTCTGGTGGTACTGGATCGACTTCTGGCGGCAAGGGTTCCAGCGGAGATGATGACGATGACTCCGGATCAGGAGGAAGCAATGCTGGAGGGGATAGTGGTGCATCAGGTCAGTCATCCTCATCGCGAAGAGGAAGTTCTTCCCGCCGCTCAAGCACTCGATCACCAATCGTCAGGACATCGCCTTCAACCTACGTCGTCACATCCAGCAGCACTGTCTTCACCATCACCGCTGACATCGTTGAGACTCTCACCGCCGAACCTCAGAGGACTCGTCGATCAACCACTAGCGGCCGTCTCACAGGTGGAGTCGAAGGGCTAGGCGGAAGTGGAATTGCAGCTACCGACAGAACGACATTCAGACGCCCTCCAAACAGCCGGTCTCCAGGATTTGCGGCCGGTACTGCTGGTGAAGCTGCTTCTGGAGTTGAGTCTGTTTCTCCACAAACTACACAGGCTCCAAGTCCTTCGAGTACTAGAAGACCTGGTGTTTCATCAAGCTCGGGTTACACTGGTACTGTCGACACGCGCGTTCGTCCTGGAGGTAGCGGTCTCAGTTCTACACGCAGCAGGAATTCGACCTCAGGTCAAGCTTCTCGATCTTCAAATGGTGAGACAACTATTGTCGATAGTGGTCCTGTCATAACAAATGACCCTGGCTCTGATGCAGAGGAAGCGACATCATCTGGTGGAAATGCCGCACAGAGTCCATCAACACGTGCAGGGCAAAGCTCAAGTGCCTCTCAGTCTACCAGTGCAGGAAGACCTGCTGTAGTAACCTCTTCGTCGGGTACTCGTTTCACTGCGAGACCTGCTGTCATATCGACTAACGGTGGTAATGCTGAAGCTGGAGGATCATCGCAGTCCTCGCAGAGAAGTAGTAGGGCAACTAGCTCAGTATCGGGCTTCGTTGAAGGTGATCCTGTATCAACTGCGACAGAGAACAATGGTGGTACTGCTTCGGAAGATGATGAGGCGACATCACAAGCACCAGGAACTTCAAGTGGCTCACAGTCCACCCGGCCTGGTGGCGCTGGTTCTTCAGCTTCGGAAAGATCTAGTGCTTCGACTAACTCACGCGAGGGCTCATCTGTATCTGATGCAGCTCGAGGCTCCAGCGCGGGTACATCAACAGTATCGCAAGGCGCAGGCCAAAGCACAAGCACCTCCAGAACCAGCGAGGAGTTCAACTTTGAGACTCTAATTGGTACCCAGAGTGTCCCCGAGTCAGAGCGCGTGGAACAGCCCGGTGACATGTCGACTCGTTCAGCGACAAGTAGTGATGCTGGATTGACAGGCCAGCCAGCTGCGGGTGTTGGAGGCGCAACCACTGCTGAGTCCAACTCACAAAGCACTGGGGATGTTGATGATGATGCGACGACATCTAGTGGAGAAGCGCTCGCCGGAGGACCTACTGCTGGTGTTACCTCTGGAAGTGCGGGTGAGAGCTCTGTGACCGACGACTCTGATGCTGAGACCTCCGCTTCTGGAGATCCTAACTCGGAGACGGCATCCAATAATGCTCTCGAAACAGGAGATGCGACTGGTACAGCTCAGCCCGAGGATGGCGAGACAAGCTTGATCTCACCTCGAGTGCCAGTTCCCACAGATCCATTGCCAGAGTCTGAATCGAGCAGTCAGTTGCTCACGGGAGGAGTGGAAGGCATGCCCGCCATTAGTGACCCATCGTTTGAGTCTCCTGAGCTACCACTGCCTACTGCGGTATCAACTGGCCCCTTCCCTGACTCCAATTTGCTATCGACAGCAACTGATGAGGAGCCTTCGGGAGAAACACCGGGATTCGAAGTCCCTACTGGTTCGCAAGCTGCGCCATCTGATGATGATGGCCTCGACCCTGGCTCAGGAGAGACTGGTACAGATGGGCCCACTGGCAGTGAGACTTCTGAGCCTGATGCCTCTTCTGACTCCGCAGATGGCGAAGCGTCTGAGTTAGGATCTGTAGGTCCAGATGAGTCTGGCACTGGAGCTTCTACAGAGCCATCTACGAGTAGCCCGTTAGGTGATGGCGACGATAATGGCGCCAGTACCACAGATGAAGCAGGCGCGGAGCCTTCTGAGACGGACGCCGACGCGGAAAGCGAGACGTCTGGCTCTGACGTTACTTCTGATGGTTCGGGATCTGGAGCTGGCCCTAGTACAGATGAAGATGGACAGACCATCACCGATGCATCTGGAGGAAACCCTACAGCCGTCATCCCAGCAGACAACGGTCTGACTACTGAAGCTCCTGATGGTGCATTGGCAACAATCACTGTCTTTAGAGCAGGTCGCGGCCCAGCCAGAACAACCCTTTACGTTCCTCCCCAAGCATCTAATGATCCTTGGACAATGGTCATCGAAACACCAGTTTCGGAGACCCAATCTGAAGCTGCAACTGCTCGCGGAGATGACGATGTTCTTGCTACCACCTCTGCTATCGTCGATAACACCAATGTCACTATCTTCAGAGCTGGATCAAGCCCTGCGAGACGAACTCTTTATGTGCCTCCCAGGTTTGCGAATGAGCCTGGTACTATTGTTATTGAGACGCCAACTGGGACTGCAATCGCAACTGCGACTGAAACGGGTCTTGAGACCGTTGGTGTTAGGCCGAACATCACAGTTTATAGCTCCGGCACTGCTTCCAGCAGAATTACTATCTACGTACCTCCTACTGCTTCAGATGGAGATGGGCATATCATTATTGAGACTCCTGTTTCCGAAACAGACCCTGATGCTACTGAGGGTGCTGGAGATGGCAGTGGTCCTACAACTGGAACCCCAGCTGGTATTGCCAATGTCACGGTTTATAGCTCTGGTACTGCATCAGAGAGGATTACTCTGTACATCCCACCTACAGCATCAGGGGAAGCTGGTACTATCATCATCCAGACACTAGTCTCTGGCGAAGATTCTGATACTACAACTGGAGGTCCCGGCGATGAGAGCGGAAACACTGCCACTTCTGATGAGAGAACGGCTGTGACTATTTATACAGAGGCAACTGGGTCTACCGGAAACACTCGATACATCTCACCAACTGCTTCTGGGGAGTTGGGCACTTATATCATTGAGACACTTGCCTCAGAAGCTGGTCAAGAGACTGCTTCCGATTATTCAGCTGAGAATACAGCCCCTGGAGCTTCCATCACACCCATTCCCACCGATGAGGTTTCACAAGGTGGCAGTGGAAATGTTACTCTTTACCGAGCCGGAGAAGGTTCAGAGAGGAGCACTATCTTCATCCCACCAGAAACTACCGGCGATCCATGGACGATTGTAATCGAGACACCAATCTCACAGACCGAATTGGTAGAAACAGGAACAGTTCCAGGTTTCCAAACAACAATTCCCACTATTACCGGAACCGCCAACTTGACTATCTTCAGAGCAGGTGTCGCATCTACACGAAAGACACTCTACGTTGCGCCGAAGACATCCGGTGCCCCAGGAACTGTCATCATCGAGACACCTGTCCCAAGTACACAGACTGGTGGTCTTACAGCCAATCCTGAAGCCCAACCAACTGTTGGTGCTGGATCAAATACTACGATCTTTGTTCCAGGTACTGGTTCGGGACGAACGACTTACTACGTTCCGCCGTCAGATCCTAATGATCCTGGTACTGTTTATGTTGAGACCCCTGTATCTGGTGCGGAGACTGAGGAGCCCACTGATGGTCCGTCAGCTACTAGAGATGGTGGAGATACTATCGTAGCTGCAACAACAGTCACTATCTTTAATGGTGGGCCTGGGTCAGTCACCAGAAGTGTGTATGTCCCGCCTACTGCATCTGGGGAAGCAGGCACGCTCTACATTGAGACGCCAACTGGATCTGAAGACAGTGCCACTGGTGAAGAACCTATCTCAGCGACAAGAACTATGACTGTTTACACCGGCGTTCCAGGCTCAGCTACAAGGACAGGCTACGTGCCTCCTACGGCGATCAATGAGCCAGGTACTTTGTTCATTGAGACACCTGTCGATGGCACCCAGGCTACAGCTACTGATGGCGAGGATGCTATTTCGGCAGTCACCACTGTGACCGTCTTCAGTGGCGGGCCTGGGTCAGTGACGAGAAGTGTGTATGTTTCGCCAACGGCTTCAGGAGAGGCGGGGACTATGTATATTGAGACCCCTACAGGTGGAGCCGAAGCTAGTGCAAGTGGTGACGAAGATGTCATATCTGCTGCGACTACTGTCACCATCTTCAGCGGCGGCTCTGCTTCTGTCACAAGGACTGTGTATATTCCACCTACAGCTTCTGGAGAGGCGGGTACACTCATCATTGAGACCCCTACGGATGGCCCTGAAGCCAGTCAGACGGGTGATGGCAGCGCAGAGGAGTCTGAAGACTCTACTGAGACAGGTGCTCCCACCGAATCGGAAGAGGAAGCTATCTCGGCGGCGACTACAGTCACTATCTTCAGTGGAGGTCCCGCAGCGGTCACGAGAACTAGCTATGTCCCACCAACAGCTTCTGGCGAGGCTGGGACTCTTGTGATTGTGACTCCCACCGGTGGATCGGATGCTGAAACAACCGGCGATGGCGATGTTAGTTCCGAGACTGGGTCTGTCGCTGATGCGGAAGAGATTACGGCCGGAACAACCGTCACTATCTTCAGTGGCGATTCAGGCTCTGCGACTCGAACTATCTACATCCCTCCCACCGTTGCGGGAGAAGCTGGCACACTCATCGTGGAGACACCCACGTTTGGTCCAGACGGTGATGACTCCAGCATCACAGGCACAGGCGCCAGTGGCCCAACTGCGATCGTCACCCCTGAAGGCCCAGGAAATGTCACCATTTACAGCGGCGGACCTGCCTCTTCAACAATAACACGTTTCATCCCTCCTACTGCATCAGGAAATCCTGGTACGTTGGTTATTGAGACACCAACAGCTGGACCTCAAGCTACACGTATCGGAAATGTTACTATCATCACAGGCGGTCCCGCTACGGTCACTCAGACTCGGTATATCCCTGCCACGGTGACTGATGAGCCTGGAACTATCGTCATTGAAACTCCGACTTCTCAAGTTGATGAAGAGGGAGGTACAGGAAACACAACTATCTATAGTGCAGTGTCTGCTACTGGTACTCGCACTATCTACATTCCACCCACGGTATCTGGCGAGCTTGGAACTGTCATCATTGAGACCCCTGCTGTGAGAGCAGTGACTGTCTACACAGATGGTCCTGCATCAACCACTCGAACGCTCACTATCCCGGGCACTGCCTCAGGCGACCCTGATACAATTCTCATCGAGACCCCTACTTCAGGCTCAGGCTCTGATCCCGCAAATGTCACTGTCTACACTGGCGTCTCTGCCACTGTCGCCACTACTCGTTTCGTTCCTGGTACAGCTTCAGATGAACCTGGAACGTTCATTGTTGAAACACCAATTGCCAGCCCGACTTATGTAACAGTCTATAGTGATGGACCAGGTACAGCTGTTACAACGATCTATCTGACACCAAGTGAATCTGGTGATTCTACCACTATGATCATTCAGACTCCCACTCAAGGATCAGAGGAGTCTGCTACAGATGATAGTGATGTGTCTGAGACTGGAACCATTACAGAAGCTTCAGGCGCATCGGCGACTCTCCGTGGGAACGTCACCATCTACACCCAAGCCCCTGGGACAGCTGGCGGAACATTCTACTTCCCACCTGATGACCCAGAAGAGTCGGGAACTATCATCATCGAGACACCGCCCGGTGATGCCGAAGAGACTGGTGCTGAGTCTACTGAAGGTTCAGTTGCCCCGACTGCTGGTGGCCGGGTCAATACCACGATCTTCAGCGGCGGCCCAGTAACTGCGCCTAGAACATTATACATATCAGCGACAGGTTCTGGTGAACCAGATATCGTGCTTGTTGAGACACCAACCACAGGCCCAGAATCAGAAGCTTCAGAGTCAGCGACTGGCCAGCGATACACAACCATCTTTGGTGGAGGGTCTGGAACAGCCACGAGGACTATCACCATTCCTACTACTGTATCTGGTGAGCTGGATACTATTCTGATCGAGACGCCCACTGGCGGTGATCCCGAAGTCACAATCACCAGAGGGGGGCCTGTGTCAATCGCCACGACTGTTACTATCCCTGGTGCACTTGGCGAACCTGACACCGTTCTCGTTGAGATTCCAACTGAATCTGGCAATTCTGAGCCATCAGAGAGTGCTAGTGGCCCGGGCAAAGTGACTTCGACGCGCGGCGGACCAGTTACGGCTGCGACGACGATCACAATTCCTGGCCAATCAAGCCAGCCAGACACTGTGATTATTGAAATACCGACTCGTGCGGCTGATGTCACAATCACTAGAGGAGGACCTGTTTCAATCGCCACGACCGTAACAATACCTGGGGCACCTGGTGAGCCAGATACGGTTCTTGTGGAAATACCAATTGAGTCTGCCGATCTGTCCGTGACTGGAAGCGGTGCAGGTGAAATAACTTCCACTAGTGGCGGACCAGTCACGGCCGCAACGACGATCACTATCCCAGGTATATCGGGCCAGCCAGATACGGTTATTGTTGAAACACCTACAACCGCCTCCGATGGTGATGAGTCTACATCGATTGGAGACGGACCATATGAAGTGACATCTACCCGAGGAGGAGCGGTAACAGCTGCTACAACCCTCACTATACCCGGTGTATCAGGCGGCCCAGATACCGTCATCATCGAAACACCCACCGAGTCTGCCATTGAGCCATCGGAGACTGATGACCTTCAAGAGGTCACCGTTACCCAAGGTGGCCCTGTCACAGCCGCGACAACGATCACTGTTCCAGGCTTATCAGGAGAACCAGACACTGTCATCATCGAGACGCCAACTGGTGCTTTTGAGACTCCTAACAATGCTCTCGCCAACCTCACTGTCTACAGTGGCGGCCCTGTCTCAGTCACTCGTACCATATATCTTCCACCCGCCGCATCTAGCGAGGCTGGCACTATCGTTATCGAAACACCGGATGGTTTTAGTCCCACGGAAACTGCCCGTGGGCCTGGAAATGTCACCATATACACTGGTGTAGCTGGCACAGCTACAAGAACCGTCTTCATACCTGCTACAGCTTCAGGGGAGCCAGGCACAGTACTCATCGAAACACCAACAGGTTCCTCTGGTGGTGAGGAGACAACAGGAAGTGTTGTCGCAACAGCGACAGGACCGCTCACTACTTCTGAGGGCAGGCCTAACACTACAATCTTCAGCGGTGGATCTGGCTCTTCAATTAGGACGGTCTACTTCCCACCGGCTTCGGATGACCCTGATGGCCTTGGAACCGTTGTTATCGAGACACCAACCTCTAGTTCTGAAGAGGAAGATCCCGAAGTAACAAGCAGTGCCGTTTCTACCGGAGGACCAGCTAACATTACACGTATCGTTGGAGGTCCTGCTTCGGTCACGACTACTATCTATATCCCACCAACTGCCTCTGGTGAGCCCGGTGTTGTGATCATTGAGACGCCAACATCAGGCCCCGAGGATGAGACAACGGCCAGTGAGAGTGCTGCAAACACAGCTTCCCCAATAGGCAGACAAAACGTCACTCTCTACAGCGGCGGTCCAGGTACAGCTGTAACAACGATCTACTACCCACCTGCATCAAGCGATCTTGATGAGCCTGGTACGGTGGTGATCCAGACCCCAACAGCTGGTCCTGTAGAGGAGGTATCAGCTTCTGCAAGTGAGGCTGTCACGCCAATCCAGAATATTACTCGCATCGTGGGAGGACCTGCTTCTGTCACAACGACAATCTACATCCCTCCCACCGCCTCTGGTGAACCTGGAGTTGTCATTATTGAGACGCCTACAACCAGTCCCGAAGGCGACGAAACAGCCTCCGCATCTATCACTGAAACAGTCAGTGATGAGGAAGCAACTGGTATTCCCAACGTCACTCGCTACGTCGGCGGTCCAGCTTCCATCACGACAACATACACAATACCACCTGCCTCGTCTGGCGACCCAGGAACAGTAATCATCCAAACCCCTTCCGCCAGTCCTGGCGAGAGCGAAACTTCCGCTTCAGCCACTGAGATTCCAAACGTCACCACATACATCGGTGGTCCAGCTTCTGTAACTACGACGTATACCATTCCTCCAGCCTCATCTGGAGATCCAGGTACTGTTGTTATTCAAACCCCAACTGCCAGTCCTGAAGAAAGCGCCACGTCTTCCCCACCAGCTGAAATCCCAAATGTCACTCGTTATGTCGACGGGCCAGCGTCAGTTACTACGACGTATACACTCCCTCCAGCTTCGTCTGGAGAGCCTGGTACAGTGGTCATCCAAACTCCTAGCTCTGCTCCAGAGGAGACTTCATCCTCAGCCGTAAGCACAACGCGACCACCAACAGTCGCACAGAACACAACTATGTTCGGCGGCGGAGCAGGCTCAACCACAAGAACCATTTATATCCCCCCTGCTTCAGAAGGCGAGCCAGGAACAGTCCTCATCGAAACCCCAACAGTCAGTCCCGTAGCTTCAACCACTCCTATCACTGGCGCACCAGCGGGCATTCCAACAACTTCCATTCCGATTGTTGTTGGTACCAATGTTACTATCTTCAGAGCTGCCCCTCCCACAGCTACAGCTGAACGGACTTTGTACGATCCACCGACTGCGGCTGGAGAGCCTGGTACAGTTATTATCGAGACAATGGTTGTGTCTTCAACTTCTGGCTCAACTGCGCCGTTGAGTATGGAGGCTCCTGCTGTCACAACTTTGAGTGGTTCTTCAACCAGTTCTGCTGCTATCGCTTCACCCTCTTCTACATCAAGTAGCGCGGCGGCTGCGTCAAGTTCTTCCAGCGCAGCCGCAGTATCTACATCAAGTTCTTCAGCTGCTGCAGTCGCGGCTAGTTCCTCTAGTGCAGCAGCAGCAGCAGCAGCCTCAAGCTCATCAAGTGCCGTCGTCGCTGCATCAACATCAAGCGCAGCTCCAGCACCACTCACCACAAGCTCAACCAGCGCTGCACCCCCAGTAATCACCACATCCAGCAGCGCAGCCGTCCCCGTAGTCGCCACCTCTTCCAGCAGCACCTCCAGCACAAGCATGATGCCCCAACTCGCATTCGGCCCAACATTCGACTGCGATGGCTTCGGCTACACCGTCCAAAGCCTTCTCGCCAATACCCTCACACGCGTCAACCTCGTCACCGGTCAACGAACAGACATCAGAACGGGTATTGGTCCCGGCGGTCCCATCAACGGTATCGGCTTCAATAGGCTGGATAACTACATCTACGGCTTCTACCAGCAACCTTTGGTCAACGCCCTTCTTTGCGGCGTGTTGGGATGTAAGCGATCGGGACTTATTCGTATCGCTAGAGATGGTCAATGGGAGGTTCTTGATCTTGTGATTGGTACGAATGCTATTAGCATGGGCGATGTAGATGATCAAGGAAGGTTCTGGGTATCGGAAGGTGGAGGTAGATGGTGGTGCATTGATTTGAGACCGACGAGCAGCACTTTCGGCAAGCTTCTGAACTCCGGCACATCGGCCACCAACCTCTTGACTGGAGTAGGTGACTGGGCATACGTCCCCGGCGGAGGAAACTATCTCTACGCCTTACAAGCATCCGTCATCGAGAACGGCCTCCTCAGAACAAACATCGTCCGCTGGTCTTTGACCACACAAAAGTGGGAGAACTACCAAGCGTACCCAGGCATCCTCAACACAGCGCTCAACCTCCTTTGGGGTGCTGTAATGGCAGCACCAGGTGGAACACTTTTCGCTCAAGAGTCTGTCCTCGGTCAAACGTGGAAGTTTACTCTTGGATTCGGAGCCCCGGATCCGACACCGATACCAGGCGGTGCTATTCTCAACTTGCTAGGATCGGATGGAGCCAAGTGTGCGGGTGCTTCACTTTAATGATTCGAAAGCGGCAAGATTGTAACGACGCCGCGGTTTGGACGCATGTACTGTCATTTTTCCTTTGTACTAGTCAAGCGGACTGCTTCTTTTTTTCTATGTACTAGTTAGCGATCACTACATGATCAACTATTTCTTTTCTCCAACTCATGTCGCCTTCGCTGGTGCAGATGCAAGCGTAGTAGAGCATACACAGCCCTGTCCTCCGATGCTAGTCACAGGAGGGGCATTGCAGGTAGCTTCGGTAGTCCAAGAAGCGTACGTAGACGTAGGTTCCTCATAAACAACATCAGCTCTCACAAGAACAGGGATGATCTGACCGGTCGCGAGGCGGAAAGGTCGATGGTTGAGAGCCTGAAGAAGCTTGGTGATCTCACCAGAGTGGCTACTAATGCTGATCCAAACGGCATTGTCACTTGTAAAAATATCATCGAGAACTTCCTTGCTTCGCGCCAATTGGTGTTCACCAGTCTCACCCTCCTTACCGGTCCAAAGCTTATCCTTGTCAGAGAAACCCTTCTCAAACTTGATCTTCTTGGCAAGAGTCTTAATGAAGCTCTTGCTGCGGCGATGATCGCATGTTCGGATGCTGATGCCCTCACGGAGAAGTTCCTTCACCATTGGGACGAAAGGCTTATCCTTGGGGAATTTGAGGCTCTGGAAAGTCCCCACGGCGGTCTCGACGCAGCGGGCCAGAGGGGAGGTGTAGTACGAATCGAAGTATGGCATCCCCTCGTTCTCAAAGCGGGTCTTGAAGTAGGCGTTTGCCTTGTGAGCCTCAGCTTCACCTGCGGGTGTGAGGAGAGGATCCTCCCAGGTAGCTGTTCCGTTGCCAGACTGAAGACCCCAGTAGCACTACGTCTTGTCAGCTCATGAATTGAGTGTCTTGAGTGAAGTGACTTACGTTCCAGGCGGGAGTGCCGTAAAAGGACTCAGCGGCGTTGTGCCAGCCCTCACCATGACGGCCCATGACAAGAACCTTGTAGCGCGTCTTATCGCGGCTGGCATTGCGGTTCAGGTGCTTGACATACTGCTCGAAGCGCTCCCACTGAGTCTTGTAGCCCTTTCGGGGGTTCTTGGGATCAGTGGGGTAAGTGCGGTTCAAGAGACCAAAGTTCCATTGAGCCTGTTCCTCATTAGTTCAAGTTTTTCAGATGTAAAGCGAGAGAGGTCTCACATAGTCAAAGCCAGTAGGGTTAGTGGCCAGATCATCTTGCATAAAGAACCCTTCCACAGAAGTATACTTGATCTCCTTATTCTTAGCAAAATGCCAATCCGCAAGAGCAGACGGCGCCAGGGCCAAAAGCGCAGAGACAGTAGTAAACTTCATGATGCTCGCAGGTCAATAGTCACCAATGGAGGTCCATATTCGACCAGGGCAAAGGAGCATCTTTATACCTCACGACATCGGACACTTGACCGATCCGACATGTTCAATCAGGGTATCATCGCGCGATTACCCCAAGCTCAAGAAGCTGTAGAGATGCATCTATTCCCGTCCGGGGAATCTTGGCCCGAGCTGGTCCACGATTAAGGCAAAGATCGGAGCCAATGGATCGGGAACGTGCCGAGCGAAGTGGAGTCTCTTGACGTGATGAAATGAGATCCGGGTTCTCGGTCACAGAATGAGATAGTCTCAAAGACTAGATGAAAGAAATGGAGGAATAGACATGAACGTACGGAGTAGAGAGTCAGTGATGGAAAGGTTGGTGTTTTTTGTCAAAAACGTGGTGTTGCTAGCGTGGCTGTTGTTTGCATTGCATGTGACAGGGGTATTTCAAGACCCTTAAAAGGAACAAACATCCCTCTCGTATTCAATCCTTCACTCATTCCTGCTTGCGTATGCATTTCACGGTAATAACATGGGCCAAAGGAAAACGTATTTAATTTATTCGTATTTATAGACTGTTACCTAAGCTTCGTTCACCTTCGTTAAATTGGCAGCGTATAAACGGACCAATCACATCGCTCATAAAATTGTTAGGCCCGACCAATTCTCACCCATTAACTTCCAGACTCTCAAGTTACGTAGAACCATCACCTTACTGAGAGCTCCTTAATCTTAAAAAAAGCATTCTTCATCACCGCTTCTTCTTCTTCTTGGTCTCTCATTTTTTTAAACTTGGACTTGTCAACATCACTCACTCACATCGCTATTGCTGTATTTTTGTTGTATCTTCTCGCCACCATGTCTTCGACTGACCCCACTAACCCCTCGATTGACGATGAACTTCATCTTGAGGGTGAGCCTGCTCCTGAGCTCCTCGAGGGGCGCATTTGGGTCGACGGCTGCTTTGACTTCTTCCACCACGGTATTTCACCCTCTATATCTCATCGCGATCATTTACTAACGATATCAGGCCACGCTGGCGCTATCGTGCAAGCCCGCCAATTAGGCGATGAGCTCTACGCTGGCGTTCACTCAGACGAGGCCATCCTCGCCAACAAGGGCCCTACAGTCATGAACCTCGCAGAACGGTAACATCACCTCACTCCCACCTGTCACGCGACACACTTACTGACTTTTCCAGACTCGCTGCTACTGACGCTTGTCGCTGGGTCACCCGTTCGGTCGGCCACGCGCCCTACGTCACTTCTCTCCCCTACATCTCCCACTACGGCTGCAAATACGTCGTGCACGGCGACGACATCACCTCGGACAGCGATGGTAACGACTGCTACCGATTCGTCAAGGAGGCCGGTCGCTTCAAGGTGGTTAAGCGCTCACCTGGAATTTCGACCACCGATCTCGTTGGTCGCATGCTTCTCTGCACAAAGACGCACTTCATCAAATCGCTCGAGAAGAAGCTCGCCGGTGAAGAGGGCCACGGCACATCGGAGGAGCGCATCGCTGAGGGCCAGCAGATGCTGGAGCGCATGAAGCTGTACGCGACAGATGCGTCGGGCAAAGCACCCGGCGCAGAGGTGTTCTTCTGGAAGGCGTCGCAGGTCGCCAAGGCGGAGGAGGGTGAGGATGAAAAGGGCAGTTTCCGCCAGCTTATTGAGGGACCCGGACCTAAGCCCGGCCAGCGCGTTGTGTACGTCGATGGAGGTTATGATCTCTTTTCCAGCGGCCACATTGAATTCCTGCGCCAAGTCCTCCTCGAGGAAGAAAAGCTCGCTCGTGAGCAGGGTTGGTATTCCGAGCAAAATGTGAACGAGCGTCTTGGCAAGGGTGAGGATTATCCCCCCGCGTACGTCGTAGTAGGCGTGCACGAGGACGAGGTCATCAATCAATGGAAGGGAATCAACTACCCCATCATGAACACCTTTGAGCGCGGTCTCTGCGTTCTACAGTGCAAGGTAAAAACCACCCCCGATACTACCCCAGCCCTGAAAACCACTAACCACTTTGACACACAGTACATCAATGCCGTCATCTTCGGCGCACCCTTCTCTCCCACAAAGACGTACCTCGACACCCTACCGCGCGGCACCCCAGACGCCGTGTACCACGGCCCAACCTCCTTCATGCCCCTGACATACGATCCGTACACGGCACCCAAGGCGATGGGGATCTACCGCGAGATCGGCGCGCACACGTTTGCGCACGTCAACGCTGGTGAGATCGTGCAGCGCATCATGAAGTCGAGGGACATGTACGAGGCGCGCCAGCGGGCAAAGGGCGAGAAGGCGAGTGTTGAGGCGGCGGCGCGCGAGAGGGAGATTCTGGAGGAGGAGCAGCGCAAGAAGGAGGCTGAAAGGGCGTAGGGCGTGATTTGATGGTGTGAAAGAGAGACAAGGTCCGGTAATGTGCGGTAGAACAAAGGTCCTTCAACAGGGAATCCTCAGAGACGGACGGAATAAAAAAGTATAGTATAGAGTAATCATGATACCTAACCTTTAAAATGACGAGTTTCTGCGAGTCTACTGTGATAATATCCTTGTTATCGTACCTTTTCACACTAACATCTCGATACAATGACACGAAAATCTCCACGCCACGAAACATAGGACCGATGATCGATAAGAGAGACATAATGTGACCTCAACGTAACTCATCATTAACCCTTCCAATTGGGGGGAAACATAACATGACCTCACAGCACCGAGGGGCGGTAACAATGGCAATTGACGGCTAGCCACGGTGCCATACACAATTCCGCCCTGCCAAGAAAACTTCCATCAAGGTCTTGTCTGTCAGAATTGACAAGCAGGGATTTCATGGCACATGACTATCGACTGCATAAACCTCTGATATGATGAAGGATATGTGACGCTGGTTCAATTGGATGGTGGTTGTTGTTGTTATCTTTGTTGATAGCCAATTTGTTTAAGCCGCGCCCTGGCAGTGGAGTACTTTCGTATTTTGACAGTTCCGCACTGAGAAGAAGAGCCGATGGGACCGGGTATTTTTTGGTGGAAATATGCAGTTCGTGTAAGCGATCTCGATAAGCACCTCAAGTTCCAGAAGAATCATGTGCTCTGTACCTATTCCCAACAAAACTCCAGTTTGTCAATAATACCAAGTCAAAGCTAATTGTACAATTCTTCATCAATGGCGTGACCCATCAGTGTACACGCCAACTATAACCTTCGTTATCTTCCAGAAGCCATCATCAGTGGAACCCTCTTCCAAACTGACGGCTCCCCCTCCACCACTTTTCAAAAAGGCTGTGTGGAGCATACCTCACCACCTACCAAGCCCAGTCTAGCTCTGTCCTCTATCAATATCGCAGTGGCAGAAAAAAAGAAAAAAAAAACACCA
The DNA here is from genome assembly GCA_001262555.1 of Fusarium nygamai. NCBI lineage: Eukaryota > Fungi > Ascomycota > Sordariomycetes > Hypocreales > Nectriaceae > Fusarium > Fusarium nygamai. The sequence continues at coordinate 649,325 of LBNR01000006.1, forward strand.
TCGCCGGAGCCGAGCGCGGGCAGAGGCGGTCTATCCGGGCCCGCGAGCGGCGGGAAGTTATTTCTGCCCCAGCTCGTGACTCTCCCGAACGACACAAAGGTGGAGACCGGATAGCGGAGGGGGAGGGGAGTCATACACGGGGTTAGGTAGTTAGGTAGTTTGGCGTTTCCGTGCTTGCGTATATAAAGTTTTATCTCTGCTCTCTCTCTTTTCTTTGTTTGCTCTCTATATACTTTGTGACTCCGATCTCGCTCTCTTCCTTGACCTTCGCTCAAAAACAACATTCACTCGATACCTTCAATCTGCAACTTACACTCGCAACCATGGCTCCCTCCGCCGTAGAAACCCAGGATGTCAACCTCACAGCCGCAGCAATCCACAAGAAAGATCTCGCCCAGCCCACCGTCAACGGCACCCCCCAGGTCCAGGCTCCCCTCGACGCTTCAAAGCTCACCTACACATACACACAATCCCCGCGCTCCGTCCCCGATGAAGCAAACGCCCACTCCGGCGACGAGACCATCGCCACTGACCACATGGTCCTCGCCTCATGGAAGGTCTCTACCGGCTGGTCTGCACCAGAGCTCAAGCCCTACGGACCCCTGAGCCTCATGCCCACTGCCTCTGTCCTGCACTACGCTACAGAGTGCTTCGAGGGTCTCAAGGTCTTCCGTGGCTATGATGGAAAGCTCCGTGTTTTCCGCCCTGATCGCAACGCTGCGCGTCTTCGCATGTCGGCGAGCCGCATCTCGCTTCCTGTCTTTGAGCCCGAAGAGGTAGAGAAGCTCATCATCGCTCTTCTATCCGTCGACGGCACAAAGTGGCTTCCCGCCGATCGCGCTGGCAGCTTCTTGTATATCCGCCCAACCATCATCGGCACTGCTCCTCAGCTCGGTGTCTCTGCCCCCAAGGAAGCGCTCCTCTACATCATCGTGACATACATGCCCCGCATGGACGCTCCCCCCGGTGGAATGCGTCTTCACACTTCCCCCGACGACATGGTGCGCGCCTGGGTCGGTGGCTTCGGGTACGCCAAGGTCGGCGCCAATTACGGCCCTTCTCTGCTCGCCACGGCTGACGCACGAACCCGTGGATTCCACCAGATTCTCTGGCTGTACGGCGCTCAGGGCGAGTGTACCGAGGCTGGAGCCAGTAACTTCTTTGTTGTCTGGAAGCGAAAGGACGGCAAGAAGGAGATCATCACTGCTCCTCTTGACGATAAGCTTATCCTTGATGGTGTCACCCGCCGAAGCTGTCTCGAGCTGGCTCGCCAGCGTCTGGGAGATGAGTATGAGATTACTGAGCGAAAGTACACCATCGCTGAGGTCGTTGAGGCCGATGCTGAGGGTCGTCTGATTGAGTCTTTCGCTGCTGGTACTGCTGTAAGTTTACCAATTGATTCCATGTCGAGAACCCCGCTAACAAAATTAGTACTTCATCTGCCCCGTTTCCCAGATTCACCACCGTGGACAAGACATTAACATCCCCATGGGCGCTGAGGGTGAAGCCGGCGAGGTTACTAGCAAGATCAAGGGCTGGCTGGGCGACATCATGTACGGTCGCACAGAGCACCCCTGGGGCGTTGTCATCCCCGAGAAGAAGCAGTAAACTGCCGATTCAAAAGTGCATTTCGGAGAGGTGCATCAAAAGTTGTTTCATGGTATGGCGTTGGCGGTGTTTGTTGATACACAAAAGAGACCAGGTTGGTCATGGGCACATGCATTGACAAAGATGGAAATGACAGGTGCAGATAGTTAATGAGATACAAAATAGACGACCAGTTGAAAGTCAGCTCTGCTACTGTACATGTACATGACGAATCGGACATGAGACTGCTGACACCAAAATAACCCACATATTGCTTCTAGTACATCGCATCGATCAATCATCGAAGAGATCCTGCATCATCTTCAAAGTCTCGTTCTGGATCTCAGCCTTGAACTCCTGCGCATGTGCGTCAGTATTAATTCATTGGTTGCGGAACACCAACGTACCTTGTCAACCTCGTCCAAAAGTCGACACTTTTCCTCCACGATGGCCTCCGCCTGCTTCTTGAAGTCCTCAGCAACTTTTAAAAGCTCCTCGTCGACACCATTCGGGCCACCTTGATCGGCGAGCTCTTTCTTCAATTCCTTCCAAGCCTGTTCCTCGGTCGCACAGCACTCATCCTATTCGACACTGAGACGAAGAACCTCTTCTCTCGCGGCAGCGATTTCTTCCTGGAGCTTCTTCAAATGAACGGCAATAGTTGCTCGAGGGTGTTCTTCAAGGTCATTGTGATGACAAAGTGTGGCCGATAGCGGGTAGGCGATGTTGGCGTATAGCTGTTTGGATTGCGACAAGGTCTCGCCGGCTTTCTCTGCGAAGCTAGCTGTCTTGGCCTGCACATCCGTGTGCGCCTTTACGAGGTGCTCGATCGCAGAGCTGTGAAGGGACATGCCCATGCGAGCATACGATTCTGTGTATTGTCAGAAATGAAGCCCAGCGCCTTGCATCGTGAACTTACCTCGAAGCTGTGAAGCCTGATCATTGCTCTCGGGTGCTTGAATGACCTTGCTTCCGGGCTTTGAGGTGTCCAAGGATTTCCCAAGACAAGCGTGAACCTGCTGGTAGATATTCTGGTAGGGAATTGGCCTGATGGAGGAGCTTGTCGCAGGAGTATCGTCGTCGCGCAGGCGATCTCGCAGGGTCGAAGGCCAACCATCTTCCTCTAGACTCGAGGTGGAGTTCAGGAAATAATGAGACGCGGATGCCATGATTGCATCGAGGCTTTGAAGATAAGTGCGCTTTTACGAAAGAGAAAATATCTGCAGTGGAGAGGCGAGAGTGTTTGTGCGGTTGCAATGTGGTCGAGCAGTAGCAGGTGTCGATGTAGATGAGGAAGGAACCTGTCGCGCCTGCCTGCACTGCACCTTCAACGTTCACCAACCACATCCGCATTGTGCAGAACCTACAAATCCCAATATCAATCTTTCAGTTTTTTATTCAGAATCATATTGATCATTGATATGCTTGCTTTTGCCTCAAAAATGCCCCTTCCTTTGTGGTATCGATTCCATCGCCGAATTACCCTACGGCTCTGTCATGCATTTTGTCCTCAGTCCTCCAACGCCATATCGCGATCAACAAACTTCCTCCCGACTCGCTGAAAATAACTCAATCCGGCCGTTTTTCTTTTCATCATCATATCTTTCCCTAAGAATTGATGTTCTCATCAATCGCCGCGACAATATCCTCCCACGTAACCATAGCCCCATTTCCAACATCACCACAAGCCAAGTTCTTCGATATCGGCCTCAGCACCTTAAACCAACCATTCTCCCCACCCCATTCCTCCTCCAAAACTCGCAGCTGTCTCGCAGTGATGGGATGATTCCACATACAAGTGTTCATCGCAGGCGCGACAAGAATCTTCTTCTTAACCCCATCCACAGTGCCTGTGACATCCCAAGCTCGAACCACAGATGTCAAGAGATTATCGCACAAGCCGTTGACAATCTTCGCCATAGTATTCGCGCTCAACGGTGAAATAACCAGAACGTCCGCCCAGCGTCGCAGCTCAATATGTAAAATCGGCGCATTGCGTTTCCAGGGTTGAGCCCACTCGTGCGCATCTGTGTAAACAGCATCGACATTCGGAAGACGGGAAACTTGATCAACAGTGGGCTGTTCAAGACTTTGGCCCGAGAGGAATTCCGACGCTGATCGAGTGAGGATGAGACGGATGGAGATGTTGGGTTGTATTTTGAGACCATTTATAATCTGAACGAGCTTGATTGTCGCGACGGAACCAGAGGCGGCGAGGAGAATATGGCGCTTGCCATCGCCTCTGGCCTGTTCGAGAGCTTCGGTTGAGTTGCGCATGTGTTGGTCGTGATGGGCGTCGTGCCCGCGTTGAATTCTGTGAAGCATTGAGATTGAGAGAGTGAGATGCGACGATGTTTGTCAGCAAGATTTGATAGGGTTTGATGCAGTTAGGTGGAGTGATGTCAACTTTATGGCCTCAGCTTCAACAAATGTGAGTGATAATAAATTTGGTAAAATTGACTGACTTTTTAATTGAGAGTCAATGGCTATGAGAATCTCTGGGAATTTGGCAGCAGACGGGAGCTTTATCTTAATTGACCCCGCCATCAGCCCCGCGTCATATGATGAACTCTGAGGATATCACGAGCCGAATCGCAAGTGCTGAAAGCGTCTTTGCAGTGCCGACTGAACCTAAGAATGGACTGATTATGATAGCGTGTTTACAGAATATTCTGGCCAATGTTAGGTATTGGTCAGAGTGTTAGTAATTACAGTGCTGTATTCTACAGTGGGAGAAGCTGCTGTGAGCTTTGTGAAGGTGCCTAGCCCAGCCGACAAGCAATTCAAAAGCAAACTGTACAACTCTGCCAAACGAAAGAAGCCCGAATTGAACAACAAAATACACTGCAGTAAAATCTCGGGCAAACTGATTGTCATTCTAGCATCACCATGGGCAAACATGACATTGTTGATAAGCCGCAATCGCCTCGTCGCTGATTGGCCCTTTCGCCACTGATATCCGGGGATCGGCATCGGAACATCCTTGACATCACTAATCCCATCCAAAACTTCCGCCATCTCCAACACTCCAAATCCACTGCGCATCTCCATTCTCTCACCACCACATTCTCCCTCACAGCCTTCACAATGTTTGCGCGAACAGTAGCTTCAGTACGTCCTACCCTTTCTAACCACTGTTCTTCATAACTAACTCTTCTAGTCCCTCCGACAAGCCGCCCGGCCTGTCGCCGTCCGCTTAACAGCTCCTCTCTTCCGCACACCAATCTCCCCCCTCACACCCTTCCAAGCCCGTCTGCTCTCCGACCAAACCCGCTCCGCAATCGACAAAGCCGTATCCTCCGCGCCCGTCGTGCTCTTCATGAAGGGAACACCCGAGACACCGCAGTGCGGCTTTTCGCGCGCCGCCATCCAGATCCTCGGCCTGCAGGGCGTCAACCCCGATAAATTCGCCGCCTTCAACGTTCTTGAAGATCCTGAGCTGCGGGAGGGTATCAAGGAGTACTCTGACTGGCCTACGATTCCTCAGCTCTACGTTGCGAAGGAGTTTATTGGTGGAACGGATATTCTGGTTTCGATGCATCAGAATGGTGATCTGGCGAAGCTGTTTGATGAGAAGAAGGTTATTCTTGAGGGGGAGCCTGAACAGAAGGAATAGAGAGGCGATTACGATCGGTCGAGTGTATAACATGGTGTAATAGTGAAGAGATACCTCTGTATGACAGATACGAATGTACAGCAAAAGAATGGAATAGAATGGTGTGACCATTTGCATCTCGACCTTGGGTATTGTGAAGAACCTCAGTGTTATGGGTGTTTCGCTGGCGGTAGTCTCGTTCATACTGTTGCTGTCAATTTCTCCAGCTGCTCTGGCAAGGAGAGCGATTTGAAGAGCGCATCTATTTATTTTCTACGAGCAAAATGCGATCGAGAGCTGCGAAGGGTTGTGATGACGGAGCAGTCCAAGATAGCTCCCATAACTTCTCTAGCTTCCTATCGTGGACAACGGGAAAGGGTTCATTGCAATGAGTTTGGGGGTACTGTCGTCTCTTCTCGATCGGAGAATCACGCCCCTTCTTCGCTTCTTACCTGGTTGCAGGAGCAGTTTGTTAATGGAGTTACATCACAAGGTGTCAACAACCGCTTAGTGCGTTGCTCATTTGGCCTGTCTCAATTCATCCGTAGGTCTATATTCCGAAAGCAATGGTCTATGTCTATAAAATCTATATCTTCCAATTCATGTCCGTCAAATCTCAGCTCAGACCACAATACCCTGAGATCTCTCCCAGCGCCTCTGCCAAGCGTCCAACAGCACAGTTCGCGAATGTCCCTTACACTGCGGCACAAACGCAACCTCAATCACTGCACTTCGCCCCATCTCAGCATAATCACGTTTCATAGCACAAGCTATCTGTTCAAACCTAGCCATCACCTTTCGAAACTCCTGATTATCATTCCTAGGTATACGTTCTTGAAAAAGCACCCCTGGGGCTTCGAGCGAGATGAGCAGCCAGTCAAAGTCATGCCGCCAACTCAGGAGCCGGAACACAAGCTCTCGGGGGAATAAAAAGATCTCTTCGCCGTGTGCGAGGCGGAGATTGAGTCCCGGGAGGACATCGTAGCTGAATATGAGGTCAACGTTGGTTTTAGGCTCTGGTGATGGAGATCTTGGGACTTCGGATGGTGGGCTGGACGGCATTTGTTCAGATTCGATGGACTCCCGTACCCCCATGGGTCTGGGTTGATTGTCATTGTGGTTCGCTTGCTGGGACTGCTGAGTGGAATTATTTGAGTTCATGGATGAGGGGGGAGGTGCATTGGGATCTCTGTCGCGATATTCCTCTGTTACAAACCCCGTTTGAGTGCCAGTTGAAGTAGTATGCGCCGATGGATTACTCCCATGCTCTCTATGATCAACTCCCATATTTGGTAGTGGATTAGGCCCCATATGCCTAAGATTATTTTGTAAATCCTGCATTTGACTTACACGCCGGGGCTGCGCGTCAGGGATTAGATGTCCCGATTCATCAATACCCTAAGTTATCTGAAGTTAGTCAAGTATCCCTTCGGGCGTTATCACACTCACATATCCAGCCAACTCGTCCGGACTGTAAGTCCTGCCATAAGGTATCCGAACTCTATCATTTGAGGCTTCGTACTGTCTCGGAGTTTGGCTCGACTGGGAACTCTCTGAAGAGGAGGAAGAATCGCCATCTTCATTGGCTGCTGCTCTAAAGACGGTCAGTACTTTTGTCATGTGTATCAGAATTCGAGAACCAACGCTGCACCGTAGGGGCTCTCTTGCTCCGGAGGAGATGGAGTAGGGCTCTCGCTGCCAAGAACGTTGCTGGGATTTCTCGGTCGTCGGCCGTTGTTAGCTGCAGCCGTAGCTCCTGAACGTCTTGAGCGTAACCTCTTCCCATTATCTTTCAGATTGCGTCGAAGGAAGAACCAAACAATATTGGTGTATATCCTGTATTCTGTTGTTAGAGAGAAGCCGAATGACGAGGGAGACAAGTTACTCGTATTGATCTCTGGGGTACCGAAGAGATCCGTCCCCGCTCGTACTGGGCCAGTACAAGGAACCATTCTCGCAAACACAGAGGTATTCATGTGCCATCTCAATAAGTCCTTGTTGCTGGACTACGTCGTTTCTATCGATTAGATCCTTACCCGATATTCTAAGTCTGCTCATGAATTGGGAGCGGAATTGCTCGAGACTTGCTTGGTTGGCAGTTGCGCCTTTCTGGCGACTCCTTTGCCTCAAGTTCCGACGTATGTCAACCAAATTAATGATTGAGCCGGATGTAGCAAATATAGCCATGTATTGGCCAAGGGAACAGCCGCAAGCCAACTCCATGGCTAGTGGCAGCTACTTGAGAAGCAGATAGTTGCTGGAGTGAAAAGCAGGCACAAGCTGCTAGGCAGCACACATATTTATTACTGTCCGGACAACTAACGATAAAACAGGTTTTCGAATCTTTTCTCTCCCGTTCTATTCATCTTGGCCTACTCGTCATAGGAGGCCTACATGGCGGTGATTCTGCCTAGCAGGCCTACTCAGCATGAAGCCCCTTGCATTAAGTGTTCTATGTTTCGTTGAATAGCATTAAATTCTTATAGCTTTTGAAACAACTAAAGAATCTGTGCCGCACGCAAGTGTAAATTTCTCGGAGTCGCCGTATATGCAGATAGTGTATGTCGTCGAAACGCGCTTGACTTATTCTGACGCGGTGACTGCGCGACAGGATTTGATCTTGAGTCCCATCTTTCTTCCAAAGTCTTTATTGGATAACGAGACTATTGGGATATACATATGTATATTACTAGTGTTTAAACTTGCTGCTGCGCCCTTTTTCATGCCGCCATTCATGGGGTAGGGCTGCAAGTGCTTAACTCTGGAAGAACTTCAGTGTAATTCGGGATGGAACTTCAATCCGAAGTCACAAAATAGCTTGAGTATGCTCTCTTTCGATTACTGCGATGCGGTATGGCTGCCTGGGCTGTTTCTACCATGATCTGATAAGTGCTGTTGGTTCCCCCCTGCTTCATGCGAGGCATCCAATCACGAGGTGAACATCAGTGGTGCTACGCCTCACAAGGCATTCTTACAACCATTTCGTCACTGCATGATTCTTGTTCTTTCATAGATCTAGTAGATCATTTGAAAAAGAAGTAGAGAGTTACTGAAGATTTACTGAACTAGTTTGAGTGCGTTTTTGAGATAACGAAAAGTCAGACTCACCAAGGAAATCATTAGCGCTTTTGATAGCCGCCATGTCGGCGGTTTAATACAGCTTGAAATTTTCCACAATTACAAATTATGATATATATCACAGACTTAAAGAAGGTTACTGTAGCTGTGCACCAGTATTGAGAGCATACCACTGAGAGATGGTAATGGGTCGCAAGAGCCGTGGTTCAGTCATCCGCACTCAGATATGCATTGAGCACTTGACTTTCGAGGCAGAGTCAAGATCTTCTTTCTATTACTATACACTGATAACTCGCGAATATTATGCAGAGGTCAAGCTTTCCAAGACTGCTGACCGGGATTTACAATGTGACTGTTTCGACCCAGTCATCCAATCACGAGATGCTCCTACGCGCTTCGCCTCAGAAGGCGTTCTGACATGTCATTTAAATATCGCAACAAAGGCCCCAGCATCATGGATGAAATTCAAGATCTTTAGGAATTTAAGCAGAAAACTAATTAAATAAGTCTGTGTCACCAAGGTAATCGAAAGTTTCCCATGGACCAAGAAGCAGAGTCAGCATCGAGGGCCACGCCAAATGAACCTCCAGGACACGACATATTCTGTACCCCCGAAAATAGCGAGTTTCTCTCCAAGGTACACTATAGAGACCTCAATATAAGCGACAGAGAAATCCGCCTTCTCAAAATCCTGCCTAATTCAGGATCAGGCTTTATTGAATGCGAACTGCTACCCAGCGTGAAACTCGCTGACGTGCATAAACAATATCTTACACTGTCGTACTGCGCAGGTGATGCGCGCAACACGAAACCTATTCTCGTCAATGGGGCAAGATGTAACGTCTTTGCCAACCTGCACCACGCGTTGAAGACAGCTCGCCACTATTGGAAAACGCATACGTATCATCGAGATTTGTTCCTATGGGTGGATCAGATATGCATTAACCAGGCCAACCTGGCAGAGAGATCTCATTAAGTTGGGTTCATGAGAGCTATTTATGAGAGTGCGAAGGAGACTCTCATTTGCTTGTCTGTTGCCGATACAAGAGGAGACGGGATGCGATGGTTTGCGCAACTGGAACGAATCCTTGGAACTGGGTTGGTTTTCCAGGCTATGTTTCCCCTCGAAGATCATCCACGCCCACGGGCCACCGTCGCAACTTCTTGGTTTCAATATACGATGCAGCAATGCCTGAGCCAGCCCGGCTTTGTGGATGGCTGGGTCGAGTTCTGCAAAGTCCTTAGCAGTCCATGGTGGGAAAGAGCATGGGTCTTTCAAGAGTTTATGGTTTCTTCCCGAGCAACATTTCTCTACGGACAGCACTCCGTTAAATACGAGGTTATGATGATACTCATGCCTGAACTCTGCCTATCGACACTGGGGGTGCTTTTAGAGCCGATCAAGACCCGCGGAACGGGCACTGGGAAGAAGCTGAAGCGTGCCAAGCTCACTCGTAACCAGGTTGCACGATCCATATCCAAGGCCCTCAGTGTCCTTCTCGCCAAAACCGATTGGTATAGAGATAATGATCTGAAGAAGCTTCTTGTATACACACAAAACAGTCTGTCTTCTGATGAGCGGGATCGGATCTTCTCCATGGTTGGACTCGCCAACCCTGGTTATGCAATAATACCGGACTATTCATCTGAGAACGGGCTTGATAGGCTTCTTGTGGAAACGACAAGGCGTATTATAACCTTCGAGGATAGCCTGGAAGTCCTGTCATACCTTAGCCGTGATAACCCGCCGTCTACTGGTTGCAGAAAGTTGCTTCCCTCATGGGTTGTCGACTGGACCACAGTTCACTCGTTGCCCTCCTGGGTTGTTGACTTGGCCGAAATTCGACACCTCCCTGGAGCTACGCAGTACAACGCAGAGACCGAATCGGGATCCGGCAAGCCCAATGCTCATTACATCAAAGCAGGATATGCCGATGCTTCTTTCATCCAACTACCACATCCGGTATGCCCTGACATGAAGACTACCGCATTACAAGTATGGGCTGTGCTTCTAGATTCCTGCTTTGTTATCAGTGATCGAAAGACATTTCTTGGTACGAGCCTTTTCTCATTCGAGGCGAAATTTCCAGTACAACGTGACGACGAACTTTGGATTTTCTGCGGCTCATGTGAACCTTTTCTATTGAGAAGATGTTTGGGCGGATACAGGGTTGTTGGACCAGTACTTTGCTTGACATTGACATCCCAACCTTTTTCTAGACGCCTAGACAAGTACACTGATGAATCTGGAGACCTTGACCCTTCTAAGATGGAAAGGAAACGGATTACGATCTTCTAGACGCAGACTCATAGCGCTAGTGACTTCTGTATTGTATCATGACAACGGGGTGTATTCTTTTTGGCAACTAGAACATTTACTGAGGATATGCTGCACCATCAGCTCTAGGATCACTACCAGCCGACCACACCGGCGTTCCATCCGGATCAACAGTATATCTAATGATCTGCCCCCGCCCAAACATAGCCCTCTTCCACCCCTTAAGCACAACAACATTATGCCCCAGTTTCTTCAACTCCTCAACAGTCTTTTCAGAGATCCCCTCCTCCACATGAACAGTCCAGTCCAAAACGTTACCCTCGTCTGGCATACCGGCTCCGATGCAGATTCGCGGTGCATCAAGAGCCTGTTGGGGGTTTAGACCGAAGAGAACTTGGTTTAGTAGAACTTGGATGGTTCCTTGAGGTTGGTTAAACCCGCCCATTACACCGAAGGTAGAATGTAGAGATCCATCGCTGATATTGGTCGCCATGCCGGGAATGATCGTGTGATAAGGTCGTTTTCTCGGCTCAAGCTTATTGGGATGTTTCTCATCCAGCGAAAAATTCGCACCACGGTTCTGAAGTGTGAAGCCACAGCCCTTGGGAATAATAGCAGTTCCGAAACCAGCGTAGTTGGAGTTGATGAACGAAGCAGCGTTACCAGCGGAGTCAGTAACTGTAAAATACACTGTATCGCTGCTTTGGAGAGCAGGGGATACAAAATCGGGGTTTCCAGGCTGCACGCCGTCGTGGGCTTTTGACGCAGAGAAGATTTTCGCGCGTTCAGCGAGGTATGACGGGGAGATCATGCCCGCGGTTGGAACTTTGGTAGTATCCGGGTCGGTAACATACCAGCTTGCGTCTGTGAAGCCGAGGCGCAGCGCTTCGATAATAGCGTGGAGATAGGCCGTTGAGTTATGATCTTCTGGTGTGAATCTTGGAATCTTTCCCTGTTTCTCGAGCTGTTCAATTATACCCAGTGCCATCAGGGCGACGATACCTTGACCGTTCGGGGGATGTTCCCAGAGCTCAACACCGCCGTTGGGATCTTTGTCTGTAAGACCTTGACCGCGGAATTTAACAGAAATGGGCTCTGTGTTCTGAGTGCCGGTTTCAAGATGGTGCTTCAAGTCGTCGAGTTCAAGATATCCTCCGAGGTCTTGAACGACCTTCACAATCTCCTCTGCGATACGGCCGGTATAAAAACCCTTCTTACCATCCTTCGCCAAAGCTCTGAATGTTTGAGCAAGAGTGGGATTCTTGAATACTTCACCCGGTCGAGGAGCTCTCACACCATCTTGCGCAGAAGAGTCTTTCTTAAGCATCTCCGCAAAATTAGGCGAAGCATCACGAAGAAGCTTCTCTTGAGCTTGCCACTACCCCAAGTCAGTCCAATCCCACAGTCACAAAGAGAAATACTTACAGAGTGAGAAGCGATTTCAGTAAGAGGGAATCCATTCTCCGCTAGTTTGATCGCTGGTTCAAGAATCTGACTCAAGCTAACTTTTCCACTGCCGAATCGCTCAACGGTATCGACCCAGCCAGCTGCAGCGCCAGGAACAGTAGCAGCGTGGACGTGATGAGTTGGGATTTCACCGACTTTGCCGTCGGGTATGTTGAGGCTCTTGCGGACGTTCTCGATTGTCTGCTTTGAGCCTGAGCGGCCGGAGCCGTTGAGACTTTTGACTTGCTTTGTGGCGGCGTCGAAGTAGAGGAGGAACATGTCACCACCGATGCCGGTGGACACAGGCTCTGTGACGTTCAAGCCAGCAGCTGCGCTTCATTAGCCCTCGCTCAAGAGTTCCATCATTGTCGTGGTGTTAACGTACCAACTGCCACAGCTGCGTCCTGATAGCTGTTAGCTACTGATTCGTTGGCATGAAGGATGTTGACTTACAGCTGCATTACCACCAGCCCTCAAAATCTCAAGACCACAATTCGCGGCATGAGGTTGAGGCGCCGCTACAATACCCTCCGTGCTATGAACAACACTCCTCCTAGAAGGAAAGCCAGTGAAGCCAGCCGAAGGCGGCTCATAAATCGACGACGTAGGAAGAGGCATGGCAACAATTCACAGAGCAACTGTACAGTGAAGAATACGAAATTCGAGGGAGAAGAGGACTATTTACATAATATTTATGATGTAGACACGACCTCGGGTCAAGCTCGACGTTGCACTTGGAGACGTACGTGGGGGAGGGGTTCTTCTCAATGGCGGGGTAAATTTGGAGGGGGCGAGGGGGGATAATGTCGTGATAATGCCTCTCGCCGATCTTCGGGCGTGTATGTCCGGGCTTTGATCGTTGGAGGGCGCTTTTACAGCGTTCACGACAGATTTCGGGGTAATTGCAGCTTCTTGAAGATTACTAGAGGGTGCATGGTGACAGTTGACATCAAGCCTAAAGAATAAGCTTAACAACGCCATTCTCAGCACAACCAATGAATACCAAATGTCGCTTATATGGAAATGACTGTCTGTTAAATTGACTGATGAGTTAAAAGGAAATGCTTCCGCTAAACCGACTTGGCAGTTACGGGTATTACTCAATTGTTTCCATCTCAATACCCGCCTTCACTTCGCAATCTTCATCCCTAACCTCTGCAGATACGAGTAAATCGAGCCCTTGGGCACCTTCTCAAGGCTACTCATCCATCTCGCCGCAAAACTCCCTACAAACCATTAGCTTTAACTTCTACCACAGTCTCAAGTAAAATAACTTACCAATTCTCGGTCCAATCTCATCAAACCCCAGCGCTCTCAGCACCCAAACAAGCTCAAACTCCACCAAAATACCAATAGCGATAATGGTACCGGCTGCGATCAAACCAGCGTAGACAGGATGTTCTTTCGCAAACTCCCAGGCTGTGTTTGTAGCTCTTTTTACAGCTTCAGCCATGGGCTTGGCGAGCTCTGCGCCATCTTTTAAGAGGTTCTCGATCTTGCGCTCGATGGCTTCGGCGAGGGCTGACGTCCAGCCGGTGGTGGAAACTACCTGTTTAAGACGGTTGTGGAGTTGAGCTTGGGTGCCGGTGTGGGTTTGTAAGATGGAGACGAATTGGGAGGCTGCGTCGTCGGAGTAGGGGAGAGGTTGGGCGGTGATGAGCTTTGAGCGTTTGTTGATCTCGCTGACCTGGGGTGATGATTGAGATGCAGCGCTTTGGCCGGTGAGACAAGAGAGGATGGAGGTAAGTGGATTCATTTTGATCAAAGTGCTTGTTGTGTCGGTGTTGTTGATGAAAGGGGGAGATGATGCTGATGAGTTTGGTCGGGCGAGGCTCTGTTTTATTCTGATGACATGATGAACGGCCTCCTGCATATTTGCGACCACTCACAACATTCACACATTCACTCACATGCATGAATCACAGTCAATTTGTAACCGCTGTTAGACACCGTTGGCTAACTTCATTGCCCGCGCTTTGATGTTGGCCCAAGTTGAGGCCATGAGAGAGCCAACACCACACAATTTGGCCGGATGGCAGGCCACAAGGCATACAGCATCCTACAAATGACTTCCGATTCCCGCTTCGCAGACATCTTCCAGCTGAAATCAGGCTATTTTGCAAGTCAGCGCTTAGTATGGACGAGTTCAAATTGAACCTTCTACAAAATTGCCTCTGCCAAATGATATGCAGGCTTTTACACAAAGCTGCGCTTGCAAGTCGCTTGTTGTAATAGGAGTAGTAATCTATCCGCTATCTCACTCAAAATTCTGAGTACCTCAAAGGGTCTTTGAATCCCTCGTTCTTGTGATTCCATTGCGTGCTGCCGAGACACTTCGGACACTCCCAGCTGGTCCCCTGCTTGGCACAGCACAACACCAAGCTTTCCCCACGTGCAACAAGGCTTTCTGTCTCATTAACTGTGGTTAGGTTTGGGTTTTAAAAGAGGCTTCAGCCCCCAGGCCACAAAGGTAAAGGACACCAATAAACACATACGGGCAAAATACTCGTCGCCCTCACTATCGCCTAGGACTGTCTCATTAACAATCCACCTCCCATCCCCAATCCAAAACCCCGATCCAGATCCCCTAATCGAACTAACATCCCCGCGCGGTCCTTAACATTCCAGACCCCGAAGGCCCAGGAACGTAACTCTCACCTCACTCATCGCAGCGGATCGGAAAGAGGCCAACTTTATCGGGGGCTCATTAAAATAGTCCAAATAATCTAGTATATAGCCTTCAGGGCCTGTCGCAATGGGTAAAGGAACGTAAAAATGGCGTCGATCGGTGATTAATTGTCATTGTCCCCGCGCCACATACATAGTTGGTATGTGAACTATTCACATTCCTGAGTCTTTAGGTATTTGATGGTCCAGATCATCTATGGCTAGACTCTTGCGGCCAAGACGAAACAAGGTACCGTAGTTTATCGGACTGGCCTCATGCCAGGTCCCGGCCCTGATCAGCGTTCCTGCATTGGTGATTAACTTTTCCCAAAGGTTGATCAATTCGTTGCCAAGATCTCACTACATCGTGCCTATGACTGACGTATAAGTACTGGTCGCTATCTTACAAGGTTGTGGTTTGATCACTCCAACTCAAACACACTCGCTCTGTTCCCCATCTTCCGATTCATTTCATTTAAGCCCTCAATTCCATTAAATCTTCAAAATGAAGCCTATTTTCGCTCTCACAGTCTGCCTCAGCGGCTTCATGGGCGCTGAAGCCTGGGTCTTACCTCCCAGCGGTGCACCCAAGGCTGGCTATGCTCTTCGTCCAGAGGATAAGACTGGTAACAAGAACGCCGCCGATACAAAGATAAAGTTCTCACCCGCTGGTTCTTCTTCTTCCGGTACAAAGTCAAACGCTGTCGTCGCTGGTTTCATCAACCCCAAGACTGGTGGTACATCGCGTCGTGGCCTTGACAGGCGCGATGACGATGATGAAGATGCTGAAGAAGATGATTCTGAGGTCACCATCTTCACTGGCCCTTCCACCAAGATCGGTACTCTCAAGAAGGGAGAAACCTCCGGCAACGATGATGATGATGGCGAGGATGAGACCAAGTACTTCAAGACAAACAACAAGAAGCAAAACGGCAAGAACAAGGACAAGGACGACGATCAGAAGAAAGAGGATAAGACCAAGACCAAGAAAGAAGACAGCACCAAAACAAAATCCAGCGACGATGCCAAAAAGACAAAGTCCAGACACTCTGGCGATGACGACGATAAGAAGACCACCAAGACCAAGAAGGAGAACAGTACCAAGACAAAGTCTAGTGATGATGTGAAAAATACTAGCAAGTCGAAGCATTCGGGAGATGATGGTGATAAGAAGACTACCAAGACGAAGAAGGAGGATTCTACCAAGACGAAGGGTAGTCATGATGCGACCAAGACGCCTAAGGTGAAGGATGATAAGAAGAAGGGCTCCAAGGACGACAAGAAGGTTGATGACAAGAAGAAGTCCAAGAGCATATAACCCACTCTCACTACCTTATGTACCACCATTCTCTTACATGTATCTTATCTAGACTTTCATTCATTGGGATCATATACGCGGCGTTCAGGAAAGGTAGCTGTTCATCATCATTCAGCCTCTATCTAGCATTGTATTTGTATCATAACAAAAAAAATGTCTTCTTCCCCAGACGCGACAATGTTCTAAATATGCGTGCTTTCCTCATCTCCGCAACTGGTATAGCATGCAGTTCGGGTACAGATATGTAATGCTTTGCTTGGACTTGGCGCGTCCCTTGTTCTGTGGAGTGTTGAACTTATTCTCTATGGTGGGATATCGGAGCGACAAATGCGCCGTGGTGTTGGTGGCTTAGATGGGGATTCCCTGGTATTCGTCATATCCAAGTGCGAGGTTCATGTTCTCTGTGAGGTTTGTTAGAAGGGTGGTGCTGGAGGTGGTGAGGGACTTACGGAGGCATTGTGTGGCGGCACCCTTGTGGAGGTTGTCGATGGTGGCGCATCTTTAACGAGTTAGTGGACGCATCGGATCTGGGATAGGGAGACTTACACGACGACACGCTTGCCGGTGCTGTCGACAGCAAAGCCGCCGATCTCAACGTGGTGCTTGTCCTGGATGGCCTTGACGACACTTTACGACGTTAGTTCATGCGATAGCCACAGGGCTTGGGAGTACATACGGAGCTTCGCCGACAACCTTGACGAGCTTCTCGCCGGCATATCGGTCCTGGTAGATTTGGCGGATGTCACGGGATGTCATCTCCTTGTTCAGGGGAATGTTGACAGTCAGGTGAATACCGCGGAACCAGGAGGCGCTGGATTTGTCAGTCTTCAGTGACCTAGTGGGCGAGGTAGCAGGCTTACACATGGGGCATGAAAGCAGCGGATGTACCGAGGTGGTGGCTGATCTCTCGCTCGTGGATGTGGCCTGTGAGGGAGTCTTTACAGGTCAGCTTTCGCTCTCCTTATGTCCTCATTTTCTGCACTTACAGGGCAATAAGTTGTCCTTGAGGTTGTTGGTGTCGTTTTTGGGAGAAGGCTTGGTACCTGTTCCGCAGTTAGCTTTCCGACTCTTGCATCCTGCTGCGCGCAAAACGTGGCGTCCGCATGAGTTGTGACATACCAGCTCCGCTGTAACCGCTAACACCGAAAATGCTAGGGATACCACCGAGGTGCTCGACCATAGGAGCCAAAGCAAGCTGAGAGCCAGTGGCATAGCAGCCAGGGTTGGAGATTCTTGTGGCTGTGGCAAGCTGGCTTCTGGGCTGAAGCTCGCAAAGACCGTACTTCCATGTCTTTTGGCCCTCGTCAAAGCGGTAATCGGCGGAGAGATCGACAATCAAGCTCTTGCTGCTGCCCAGAGCCTCAACGAAGGGCTGGCAGACAGCATTGGGGAGCGCCAGAATCCAGGCATCGACCTTGCCATCCTTATCCAGCTGGGCAACCTCCTCAGGAGATAGACTCTCATAGATGATCTTGCGCTTGCTGTAGCCCTTCAACTCCTGGCCCTGAAGTTCACGAGAGGAAACATGTCGGAGGTCCATCATGGGGTGCTCGTTCAGAAGATCGATAAGAGCCTGACCAGTGTAGCCACGAGCTCCAATGAGGCCAATTCTCGAGGGAGAATCGTTGGAGGCATTCTTCATACCCAGAGGAGGGTTAGGGTTGGTCTGGACAGCGTAGGACAAACGGCCGGTGGAAGAGAGGCATCGAGCCTGTGCGACAGTGAAGCTTCGGCCGAGGGAGATCTTGGGCATGGGCGCAACGAGGGCGGTGGCTCGGGGGGTAACGCGGCGGGCGCTGGTGCGCAGGGCGGAAGAGGTAGCGGACAGCATGATTCCGATGGGGATCGAGCCCAATTGACCACTGTAGGGAGTAGTTGAGGTGGTTGAGAGGGCGTGATGAAGGGATTGTTGGTGGGCGGGCAGGCTCAGATGCGACAAAATAATCCTTGATCGAATTGACGTTGGTGTGGGGTTTGCCGTTTTGTGTGGCTATTCGCGGCCGAAGTCGGTCGCTGGGGAAGTCGCTGACTCATCAGGCTTGAGCATGATCGACATGCACGGGGAGACTAAAGCAAGAGAGAGAGGTTAATATGGTCAATTGTGCAGGAGCATTTGAAGGGGTTTGGCTCCATACCTTATTGAACGCAATGAGTAGTTGCCTTTCAGCCTTCACGTCAACTGACCGTTGCTGTTGGATGTTGCACCAGCGCCTTCCACATAAAAGCCAAATGATGGCTTCAACGGCGCCCGCGAGGTAGTTGCCAGCTGGCAGCTCTCCTGTGATGAAAGGAGGAGTTTGAGACTTGGAACCATCTCAAACTGGTGCGTTGAGCCAAGAAGAGAATGGAAGTGGCGGAAGGTTTCACAGATGCACTCATGATGACATCGTTTGTCAAGTTTGACGTAGGTAGAGGATGAATGGAGAAAGGAGGGCTTTTTGGCAGTAAATGTTCCATTGTCAATACTAAAATTTGGGCATTTTCTGCGTAACATCCATCAGTGAAAGAGGCTCATTGTTGCCAAATATGGCGTAATGATCGTCCTCAATCCTGTGCTCAATTTGGAAACAAAGTCAACAACAAACGACGCGAGGTGCAGACACAAACAACACTCGTCGGATCAAGAGCCACCGGTATGTCAGCTTCTTCCATTCTATCCAAGACATCAAACGCACAACCTTGAGAGATTAGGTGGTGATCTCAGCCTCTACATCCGCATTCAACACCACGCCATTCTGGCCGACGATGTATCAATGCGGCGGCCCACGCTTTCCACGCGAGCGATGCGCACTTCGACAATGCTGCCGTCTTTTTCCGCTTGTCCTGATGAAGAGATCACGGCGTTAGGTTCGTTACCAAATGACCACCTGATTGTCGATTGAACAGACGGCAAGGAGGCCTCTTGGATACTGTGCACCTGATGATCCGTCGAAACGAACTGGGACTCAAATTTAACCTTCTTGAGTAGCCATTTGAATACCAAGCAGGTAATCCGATGGAGAGCGCCAAATTGTCCGGCAACTTTGAGAACCCTGAGCGCCTGTGTCGGACGGCTCCGGGAACTGGACTCTATCTTGATTTGTGTCTGACGAACAACCAGCAAAGGACAGTCAGTCCTACTTGTGCATCAGACTATTTTCAGAGTCTCGTGTATCTCCTCAACCTAACCCGGCAGGCTCAGTCCCTTCATCACTCACAAAGTCCGCGAGGCCACAAAGTAGTTACTTGTTGTAGGGTGTGATGCGATGTTATGGGACAGAAGCTCTGCCATGTGTTTGTTCACGCCCTCGAGAGCAAAGCACAATGGAGCTGTCACGAAGTCTTCGAGCCATGCCGCTACCTCAATTGACGTAACGTGGATTTCGCAGGACAGCCTGGGCGCTTCTACGACTGCCTGATAGGGTGTCACCTGCAATTTGCCATCAATCCCAATGACCCCTCAGACGCCAGTATATTGACTTCACGTCGGTCCAACAGGCACTCATCGTGGGTCATGAGCCTCCGTCACAATCTCAAGAATGGACCGCCTTGTAATACCTTTCAACACGTATGCTGTCGACCTCAACGTTACTTAAGCATGCGAAAAGCCTCGCCAGGTCGGCCTTGCGCGCCTTGCCTCAATGGTGAAGGATCAATAGCGGCCTCCTGTACTGGGAGCCTGCGACAAGGCCTTATCTCGGTGACAAACACCAGTCGTGGTGCAACGTGCAATGTTGTGGCAGTGAATTTGGTGTATCCTTCCGGCAAGCAGGCTTCCAGTAGTTGTGTTGCACACAACAGTCGTTCAGGCGTTTCGTCCTTAGGCAGACTCATCTGAGGGGATATCGTTAGCGGACCGGTCCGCCAGGTAATTTGGTCTCATCTAGGTATTTATGCTGCTAAGGGACCGATGCGAGGTTCTCCTCAAGCCTTCAAGCGCTCCTATACTCCCCCCGTGCAAACAACTTACCCGAACATTCTTTCATCTTTACTTGAGGCGAGATGGCTGAGATTGTCAGACCTGCACTTGGCCAGCAGGTTGCCATTGGTACCCTTTACGACGCGAGAGTTGACCAATTCCTTCCGTCTTCTATCTTGCCGCCAAATCCACCACAAGGAACCGTCTTGCGAAGTTCTTGCCAGCCCTCTCGTCAGCACCAGAGTGGAATACACCAAGGTTCCGATCATGCAAGTCGGTTCAACGCAATGTGTATCGATGGCAACCTCGCAGCAAGCATTCTATCCGGTTCGATCGACCTCAAAGGGTCTGCCAACTTTCTGAAAGACAGCACATTGGACGGCGATATCCTCTATGGCATTAACCGGAGTTTCTTCAACACCTATGAAGATGCTCTTAATCTCCACCAGAGTGCTTTGAGGAGCGGAATGGCCTCTGGATTCTTCCTCCCGGCTGATCGTCGCAGTACCCACGTGGTTACTGGTATCCGATGGGGGCTACAAAGCATCATGACAATGAAGCATCGCATAGACGATGCAAGTCAACGAGCGGTCCTAGAAGTTGCTTTTCAGAAAGACTTGCATGAACTTGATGATATTGCCAGATCCATTTACTCTGTAGACTGCAGGGACAATTCGCTAAGTCATCGACTCAAACTCGACTATGAGTTCATGCTCTATACCGATATCCAACGCGATTATGGTATTTGCAAAGGGACACTGCCTGTGATGTGCAGGTTTGTGCAAACAGGTTCGCAGCAGATTACGCACACTACTGGCAGCGCAGGGTACCCGATAGAGTACACTTTACTTCCCATACACATACTCCGTCATCTCATGCCTGGCGGGGGGGTTCTTCCCGGACCTCGCCATCCCCTGAGACCTGTCACCAATGTTGATCCTTTATTTGTTCTTTTTGATGATTGGAGTGCTTGTAAGGAGAAACTCGAAGAGTACAGACACTCGCTGGTGGGTCGGGAACAATATCTTGCAAGGGGCCACATTGAAGAAGTCGGTGCAGCGATTATTCGGCTTGAAGCATTCCGGGAAGACCTCCAGATGACTCTACAAAGGATTGTACTAGGGGTCAGAGATGGCACAGTGGATGAGAATCGTCTCCAGCAGCTATACAATGTCCACGAATCATCTCCTCGAAAGATCTCTATAATCGCTGGTCAGCAAAGCGACAAGCTCAGATTTATCGAGCAATGTCTCAACAGTGGAGCGACATATATCGGTTTCAATGGCGCTTGCATCAATGAACGCACCCTTTCTCACGATCCTCCTCCCTACCATTTCCTTTTCAATTATGCTGTGCTCAAGAGTTCAAGTTCGTGGAATGAGCAGTGCACAACTCTGAGGAATTCCTTCATAACCCCCAGAACCAAAACCAGGTTTTTATAGTCGATTGCGATGCCCCCTCTGAGTACAGGGAGCTGGACGCCCCGATCTTTGGTCCAATACGAACAATGCCGAAGCCAGTGATTGAAGTTTCGGAGTATCGGGATAGGTCAGCAGAACGCAGGCTTCCTACCAGGCAAGCAGAGCACCGGCAACAGCCACAAAGGTGTATCGCTCGTTGTGATCCGTGCGATATGGATTTTGATGCATGGAGACCGGCTGAGCTCCGTCTAGTCAGGATCCCCTGTCCTGGGCAATCTTGCGACCCTCACTTGAGTCGTGAATGGACCTGTGCCACTTGCGACACTCCTCTCGAGTTCGGGTCAACTGCCAACTGCATCTACTGCGACTGTGGTTCAGCCGATTACAGCTCATGGGACTTTAAATGCAATAGCGATAGTCACGGACGCGGCTTCGATCGATACCACTCGGATGAGCGTTATCGACTCTTGAAAAGATCAAAACGGCCTGATTGTCGCAATATCCTGGTTCTAGGGCAGACTGGCGTTGGCAAATCAACCTTTATCAACTCTTTCGTCAATTTCTTGACGTTTGAGACTTTTGATGAGGCGAAATCAGCCCGGAAACTTGAGTACAAGGTCCCATGTTCCTTTTCGGTCAGTCACTGGAACCCATCGGACCAAGATCAGGAACTTGAGAACCAGACGATTCGCGTTGGCTCTGGAGATGATGAATACGACGGCACCAACGGTGATTCTGCGACACAGAGGACATCAGTCTACAGGGTGACATATAATGGTATCAAATACCGCATCATCGATACTCCAGGTATTGGTGATACCAGAGGTCCGGAAATAGACAGTAAGAACATCAAGGACATCATGAACACTCTGAAAAGATATGAAGAGCTTCATGGAATACTGATCCTGGTCAAGACCAACGAAGCACGCCTGACCCCCACAATTCATTTCTGCTTTGAGGAGCTACTAACCCATCTTCATCGCAGCGCTATTGCAAACGTCGTGTTTGGATTCACACATACCCTCATCTCCAACTATGCTCCAGGAGATGCTCTTGGACCGCTTCAAAACTTCCTGAAAAATAACACAACTGTTGACCTGACGGTCAGTCGCGCAAACGCATACAGCTTTGATGCAAAAAGCTTCCATTACCTGGCTGCGTACTTTCAAGGTGTCAGAGGCCAAGATGAGAGAAGTTCCCGCGAAAGCTGGGATAGGTCGAAAGCAGAAACTTTGAGGCTGTTTTCATACATAGACAACCTCAGACCACATGAGATCAGGCAAACGCTCACCATGGAAGGCGCACGCGAAGCGCTTGGTCATTTGACAATTCCCATGGTTGAGGTTTCCCAGGAGATCAGAAAGAACTTGAGCCTTCTGGGAGAAAAGATGGCAGAGCTGAATGACATGCGCCTGACGGGAGATGAACTACGAAAGAGACTTCATCTAGAAAGGATCAAGGTTGTTCCCACAAAACTCGAAAAGCCTCGGACGGTCTGTAAGAACAAGCATTGCTGCGAGTTCAAGTCCAATTCCAACGGCGAGGTTGTCCCATTCTACAGATCAATCTGTCACGAAGATTGCAGATTACCAGGTGTTACTGAAGAGTGCGTGGGCCATCCAGAACTCATCAAATGCAAGGCTTTCAAGGAGACCAAAGACAAGAGTTGTAGAAATTGCAAGCATAGTTGGCAGGAGCACATGCATTTCTTCTACGAACTGACAGAAAGTAAGGTCAGAGTCAAGGATAAAGACGTTGAGCGACGCCTCAGAGATAACGCAAGCGATGTGGCTCTGCGACAAGAAGGTATAGAGCGAGTTCGACAACTTGAGAAGGAATACCGAAGTGAACAGAAACAGTTACGAAAGGCGACGGCGCAGTTTGTCGCGTATCTGAGAGAGCATTCTGCCAATGCCTTCAATGACGCGACTGAGAAGTATTACGACCAACTCATCAAGGTTGAAACAGGCAAGATCCAGTTCGGAAAAGACAACAGAATAAACGTCGATGCGAACAAGAGAAAACTCAAGGGTTTAACGGATGACAGAGACAAACATCTCGAGCTTGTCAAGACGATTCAGGAAAACATGCATGCTCCTCGTGACCAGGCGGAAGCGCTTCTGACGCAAGATGGGGTCGAGCAGCTCATCAGGGATCTATACAATCTTAAGCACTTTGGCAAGAGCTTGAGGAGTTTGAGAGATGATATTACGCATTATAAGGATCATGGTCAGCGATCGCGTCGATCGAGGTCGCGGAGGTCGAGGAGTAGTGAGACGCGTGAGGATGTAAGTGATAGATCTAGTCGAAGCGATGAGCGAGAAGAATCGGTACGGGACAAGGGGATTCTTCGGGGATTCCATAAATTTCTGTCTAATATCTAGGTCCATGGGGGATGACATGGTAAGCTCACGAGAGTGGTTGACGAAGGAGCTGATGGGCATTCACTCGCTTAGTTGTAAGAATTGACCTTCAATTCATTTTATACAAAGTTTATCATATTTCGTAACAATAATTATACAGTGAGGTCTAGAAAAACCTCCAAATGGAATCAGCGGGCTCGGTGGCCTTGAACCTACCATACCACCTCACCAAAGGCCACAGCAACAACATCGATAGCCCCCAAATAGCAAGGTACGCAAAAACATTGTCAATACCTCGCGTGGAGTCAGGATCCATCTGTCCATGGTTCTCAGTCTCATGGCCAAACCAATCAACCATGACTCCACCAAAGATAAAGACAAAGAACAAATGCGCAAGGTAGAAGAACAACGCAGCTCTGCCAAAGTCCAATAGCATGGTAAAGCGCTTAGCAACACTGGTAGGAATACCGCCGAAAATCGCGAGAAGGAATAGGTTTCCGGCTAGAGTGAAGGCCCAGAACGCGACGTCGGGGGGATACTTCATTATGTAGAAGAAGGACTGTACTGAGACGAGGTATTGGTTCTTGTCGGGATGCGCGATGTGCTCAGGTGTTTGGAGACAGCCTTCGGAGAGGTTTCCAAAGTGTAACACACGCGTGAGGACAAAGATTATGAGGAAGAATAGACCAGCGGTGGTGTTGCACAGCGCTGCGACACGAGAGTTCCATGTTCGCGCGACGTCGATGCGCGCGTATAGAAGACCTAGTATCGCGAAGGATACCCAAGCCATGGGCGGAAACACCGATTGAACGCGTTCTGTTAAGGTAGTCCAGAACCAGACACCGAACCAGGGATTATGAGATATAGCAGGACTATCAACTGGTGCAGGCTGGCCAGCTGAGAGAATTGTCAGAGAAGATGAATGGTCGTTGACGGTGCAGTGGCCGTGTGTAGGTGAGAGCCAGATATTCCACCATATCGTCACCACACCCAACACCGCAAGCAGTGCATTGTGAGCATGCCAAGAGACAGCGTCTCCAAAATCCGAAGATTCACTTCCCCCAAGCAGCGCTTCACTCTCATCAGTGGATTTCCTCGGAATATGCTTCGCAAGCCAAGGCTCGGTAAAGTCCATAGCAACCCACAGCAATCCCGCAAGCAAATAATTCACCGCCAACGAAAACAGCACAAAATTCAAAAACCACACTTTTCCCACCGTGATAACCCACCCCAACACCACATTAACAGCCGTGAGAACAAAAGCCCTTATAAGAAAGTACCTCGCGATACGACCGCTCGACCACCCCAGCTTCTTCCGCGACCGTCCAAGGTACACCACGCCTATGCCAAGTAACATTGTGAACCCTGGTGCGCAGAGGTGCGTCAGCGTTCGGATTATATAGGCGGGCGTGCGGTTCCAGCGCTTGATGGGCACGCCGTCCATTTCTGTCTCGCGGCCTGTGCCGTGGGACCAGGTGTTTAGGGCGAGGGCCATGTGGTCCATTGCCATGAGGAGCATTAGCAGGCCGCGCAGGAGATCGGGAGCGAGGGCGCGTGTGGTTGGTCGTGTTGGCTTTGAGGGTTGGGGGG
Organism: Fusarium nygamai; assembly: GCA_001262555.1. Classification (NCBI taxonomy): domain Eukaryota; kingdom Fungi; phylum Ascomycota; class Sordariomycetes; order Hypocreales; family Nectriaceae; genus Fusarium; species Fusarium nygamai. Next base: position 674,566 of record LBNR01000006.1, read on the forward strand.
GAGTGTCAGACGGGAAGGAGCCGTAGCTGACATCGGGATGTCGGGGGGTATCATCGTGGGAGGGGTGTGCTGACGGCATGATTATGGTGTTGTCGCGGTCATCAGCAACTGGAAGCTATACTCGGGGGAGATATTCGCTAGAGTGTATGAACAAAGGAGAGGAAACAAGGAAAGCTAACTTATAATTATATCATGTCGGATATTTCGGGCGATCGGTCGACATCATAGATTTTATGTTTGTGGATTAATAAGGAATAAGCGGGCGGACTTTTCGTAGCGGAGTTTCAGTCCATCATGGGTTAGTCGAATCGGAGGGTTTGGCGATGAACCGCGCGGTTCGTCGCTTGGTAATCACTTCAGCATTGGGGCCAAAGGATGAGAGAACGGTTCAAGAGAGAGTGATTTGTTACTATGGTGTAGGTATTGAATTAAATTGTAGTCGTAGCAGAATTAAAGACAAGGAGATAGAGATGTAGTGTTCACAAAGCACAACAGAAAGGTGCAGTAAGAGAGTAACTCCTGTCCATCACCCCACAATCCAACGCTCAGCACCCCTGTCAACCCCTAAGCCTGCACAAGGGCAATGTCATAATCAGTAGTAAGAGACGACGCGGACGAAGCATTGAACAAAGTACAGATCCCAAGCTCTTCAAGAACTCTATCCCCGTGCACCCAACGTACAAGGAGCATGCTTCAATGCAGTCTACGAAGCTTTCTGCACTCGTCGCACGATGTGTAGCCGTTTAGCTAGGGGGGAGGTGGTGGGGCTGCGGAAGTTGTTGTCGTTGGGTCTATTGTTGACTCTATGGTTGTAAGGTCTTCTGTGGTTGTCTCTTCAGCAGTTGCAGCTACAGTTGAGCTCTCTTCGGTGGTAAGAACGGCAGTCGTTGTATCTTCTGTCGTAGTTACAGGCTCAGCGGTTGTAGTCTCGCTCTCAATAACCGTTTCGTTAGAGGTGATCTCTTCCACGGCGGTAGTAGTCTCTGTAGAGGGCTGTCCAGCTTCAGTGGTAGTTTCAGACGTGTCAGCGGAGGTAGTCTCCTTAGCGCTGCTTTCAGCAGCCTCCGTTGTCTCGGATGAAGCCTGTGATGATGGCGCCATTGAAGTTGAGTCTTCTGCCTCAGAAGATGTGCTTATGGGCGAAGGCGCACTGGTTGGGAATACCTCATCAGTGGTGGTTTCATCAAGAACTGAAGATGAGGCTGGGGACAGTGTAGAGACTTCCGACGCTTCGATGCTGGTTGTTGAACTAATTGGGATCGACTCGACCGCACTGGAAGAAGCTGCCGTCGATGCCTCGGGCTCAGTTGTTTGCGAAACTGGCCCGACAGATTGGGTCTGAGCGACACTGCTTGACGCCACGATGCTTTCAGAACTCAATGCAGTGGTCTCTGTTGTCGCAGAACTTTCGACACTGGTAACACTTTCAGAGCTGATGGCCTCAGAAGTCGCAGTCTCAATCGCACTCATAGTCGTGTCAAGACCAACAAGTCTCCCATTCTGACACTGTCTCTCTATTCTCAAGTCAGTGCCAATCTCACATCAACTTCACAAACTCAACTTACCATCATAAACCTCCAAAGTCACAACCTCACACCCAACCGGTCCACTCGTAAAAGTAACGTAAATCCTCCCATCACTCGCCTGACAAAATCCTGCTGTAACACCAGGCAGATCCACCTGTAGCGCCCGTCCAGTTGTTCCAAAGAGTCTCGTAACAGCACCTGCCGGAGGCTCGGGGCCGGCGACAAGCTCTTTGTAGTCCTCGCCGTCGTAGAAGAATGGCACTCCGCCTATGAAGAGCTGGTCTTCTGCTAGGTTGAAGCTTTGAGCAAAGGTGCATATTGATGGGTTGTCATTCCCGACGAAACCCTTGTCTGTGTTTTGGCGTTTGCGGGTGTTGGGCGCGGAGATGAGGAAGATAACGGAGCGGCCTGGTGGCTCTATTATGCCTGTTGATGTAGTGAGGGCATCGCTGCTCACGATGGACCCTGATGATGTGGTGATTAGATCGGTCAGAGTTCCGGTCGTTGAATCAAATGACACTGTCTCTGAACCAGATTGGGCTTGTGTTGGTTCAATCTCCACGGTGCTCTGGGACTCTATTTCTGTTACACAGTCAGTCTAACTCTCTGAGATGCCTAGTTAGGGTCACTTACGTGTCATAGGTACTGAGCTAGATGCTCCCGTTGATTGACCAGGACTTACTACAGGAACAAGATAGGTAGACAGGTACGTAACGCACCATGTATCCAATCTCATAGCTCCATGGTCTGCCAGTGAGAGAACACCACTCGTCCCCAAGACTGTTGTTAGGATTGTTTGACTCTTCATGATATCTCGTACGTTTTCCTCAAAATCCGAGAGAGCTAGACAAAGTCACTTTGGCATTTCGGGACGGAACTTCACGCATTCAAGTACAGCAGTAATCAGACTATCCATCCCTTCTTGTCGTATTCAAGAGAACCTCTAGACTTGTCGCAGTCTGCTAATTTACTGTAAAAAGACGCTATATCAGGCTTTTGGTGTTTCTGCACATGTAAAATAATATTAGGCATTCCACAGCCTCATAAGTCATTCCTCTTTTCTCTTGATTCAAATTCCTGCGATTTGACACAACCCCCTTGCGTCGGCTTGTTTGCCGGATCACCCAATCCCATTAACTTATCCCAGAGACCTTTTTTTACTTCATTTCTTTCTACCTCAGAGCCACTGGTTTCCTTTCCTCCAGTATCTGTTTAAGCCAAGCGCAACCACGTCACCTTGCTATTGACGTTAACCTAAGAATAAACAAGCAATCGTGTCTCACCCGCCAACTTAACCGTTATCTTCATTCTCACGCTGTTAGTGTAATGGCCTACCCATGCATCCGCCTCTCACAGGTCATGTCTCAAAGATTCTACACGTTCAGGCACGGCTACTTACATGCCACGCCAAATTACACGCTACATTGCATCAGCTTATTTTTGCGGTGAAGAGAGAATTGGTCTGCGCTTACTAGACCGCCAATAGAGACAAACGACAGATGAATTGCCAAACGCCTTATAAGCTGGAAAAACTAACGGATACTTCGTTCAAATATGAAGTGCCATGTTAACTTGCGAGAATATCCTTGTAAGTGAAGGGACCAGGTAACTACCCGCTACTGCAACAGCAAACGGCTAACGGTACTCTTCCAACGACCAGACTTTCTCTAGTTAATCCCATATTTGTAACTAAGACATCGGACTTCTCACTTCACCTCCACTGTCAGAAGCATCATTGTTGCATTAGCGCATCGCGGAACGCTCTTCCACCACCCTGTGCAGGAAGCATATATTGAAGCCAACATTCACCACGAACTTTCAGGTTGACCTACCAATCACAGACAGAATATAACAGAATCCTTAGAGCTTGACCATGTAGTCACGTCAGTCTGCCTTAGCGTCCTCTCCATCTATCAGTCCATGATCAAAACAGCCCTCTTTTAATGGCTGGGTGCTGATGTTTGCTGTTACCCTTCGGAAACTGACAAGGTCTTGAGTATCTGTGAGTTCTTTCGTGTTAACCATGTTTATATATGCTCAGCTTAGACCTACTCAGACGTAGCATCGTTCCTCATGGGAAACGCAAGTTCTTCGATTACATTTGCTAAATCTTTATTCTCACAAACACCGCTGTATATTCCATTGGAAACTGAAGATCGATTCTATACTCATCTTACCACAATGGTGTCACTGAGGACACAAAATCACGGCACCGAGAGGCCACCTAGCGATGGCCTCAAGACTCGGGAGTCTTTGAAATAGGACCAATTAGCGCACAAATGCTTACGGCAAATTGAGGACCATAAAGAGTTAACTCAAGACAGCTTTAACTACTTGGTAGAGCTGCTCAGAAGTGACTCTCCGACTGACTTACCCATTCAGCCCTCGCGCAACGTAGACACAAAGCCCTTTGACTACGCAATCTCGGATTTTGTGGCACCGTTATATCACCATAAAACGGATCAGTGGACAGTCCTATGCGTTTCTTTCCAGTATTCGAGAAAGGAGGACCCGGGGAAAGGTGTCGTCAAGGCTCAGCACTATGATCCGGATCCGCGTCAACACAAGGGTAGGTATACTGAGGTGGGCGACAAGATTCGCTCCTGGGTCGAGCAACGGCCTGGCTCAAACGTGGAGTTGAGGTTCACTCGCGAAGTAAGTCCCGTCATGAAGCCACGTCCACCCAATATTAACTTTGACGGTCTAGGTAGGACCGACCGTACCACAGTCGAGCCAGAATGTAACAGGCATGTATGCCGTTATGGGGGCCATGGACTTCAGTGCCCGTCAGTCTATTCAGTCGAAGGACAAGTTCCGGAGCGGTGACCCTGTAGAGTCGATCAAAACTACTTTACAGGTAACTCGGTCTCGGCACCCTACTCCAGGAGTAACACCTGGAAGGAGGGACTCTTCTGTATGTTCTACGGGCAATGGAGCCGAGGGTATGAGAACTCCTGCCGGAACCCCTAAGAACGATGCTCGGAAAGGATGGGAACTTCCATCATATGATCGAAAGGACATCTTCGGTAAAGAAAAACCAAAGACGAAAAACCCAAAGCGCCGACGCGCAGATTCGGCTGAACCGATGGTGTTTGACGTGAAGGAGAAGTTGGAAAAGGCTAGCTCTTCCATCTCGAACCTACGACTTCCGTCGGTGATGGATCTTCAGCAAGAGATCGATGAGCGCCTCAAGGAGCGCAGCGAGCATACCAAGGTCGTCGAGAATAAGAAGGATGAGCTAGAGAGGTGTCAGACCGAGCGAGCAACACGGGCCAGGATACACGAGGAATGCGAGAAGGCGCGCACAGAACTGGACTACAAGATTCAAGATGACGAGTGTAGGGTCAAGTAATGTCTCTCGAAGTTTCCTCAGAGTCTCAACTTCCCGATTGACACCAAGACATACAACACCCTGGCTGAAGCTAGATGGAAACCTGAAAAGGACAGCCTCATGGAAGCGCAGAACAGGAAGCGCAACGCCAATGAAAGGCTAGATTCTATGAACCAGGAATTCTCCGATCTTGAGAGGGAAAGTGGAGACGGTTTTAGATGAGAGGAGAGTGATTGAGGAGGGGGTGAAGACGGCGTATATGAGGAAGGAGTTTGTGGAGATGGAGCAGAGGCATTTGGAGGATCAGAACGCTTTTCTGTCGAGGTTGGGGGCTGATGATTGGGAGAAGCAGTTCGATAAGGGGCCAGACAATATGTAATGATTTGGTGGATGTGTTATTACTGGGTTTGATTGGAGATTTCTTTGCATCGCAGACTTGTTTCGGCAGATGCATTTGTTTGGTAGGTATTGGTCACTGTGTCTCAGGTTAGCGTTTCCCTTACATTGCAGCCAAAACTGTCTTGTGTTCCTGCGACAGCATTTCTATATAGGGCACAAAAGTACCAATTCATCTGCATCGTGAAGCGATATCTCTAATGATCTGGTGTTGAGGGTCAAAACGTGGGGTTATGAGATGAAGATCTCCGGGATCCCGGCAATTCGGCGATATGACGTTTTGTTTTGTTTCCAGGTGACCAATACAAATTGAGTTTGTTACGTGGGGTCGGCAGAGCTGATAATCCCCGGGTTCCGGGTTTTAATCCTTCAATTGAGTCACAACCATCACAACCTCTAAATTGTAGAGTAGAACACAATAGAATAGACTCCCAATGACTCACGGGCATGCTCGGAAAAGTCTCGTCAACTGCCGGTGCACGGCTACGCACGGCCCGGCGACCGAAATCTTGATCTCGGCTGTTATCAAACTTGTCGCCAATCGCCCAACCAATTTGAGCTTAAAGTGATTGACTCTTCCCAGGCGGAGACCAAGAAAAAAGAAAGAAAAAAAGGGCTGCTCAACAAATTACGTCGTCATCCCCAAAATTTCTTATCCTTCGGCATCTCTCCGTCCGAATTTCCAGCGAAGCTTCTAATACCTACGGCAGTACCTAACTTAGGCTACTTTTTCCAGTGAGAGTAGCACCGAGTGCGCCCCCAACGTGTAACCAAGGATTGGATCTACTGCAGGTGGTTTGCTGCAGTCTCGCCCGTTTTTATCCTTGTCCGTTGAACCCGTCGCTGTCACATCCCATCCCATCCCTCCCATTATCGCACCATATTCACTCACACTGCAGCTGCAACCGCGCTGTGGATGCCTCTAATGTTTTCCTCTCGGCTCCCTTCCTTTTCTCTCCGCTCCTCCTCTTCCTCCCTCACATCTTTATCTTTATCCTCATCATCTCAACGTCTTGCTTCTCGCTCCATACTCACCAGCTTCAAACCCCGTTTCTCTTCTTCATCTTCATCCTCCTCCACACAAGACCCAATACCCGCTCCAAAACCAGAGTGGCGCACAATGGCCGAAAAGGACATCACAAAGTACCTCCAGCAGAGCCACGACCGGCTCTTCCACAACAACCGCGCCTGGGCCGAGAACAAGGCCAAGGTCAACCCCGACTTCTTCAAGAACCTCTCCGCCGGCCAGGCACCCGAGTACCTCTGGATCGGATGCGCCGACTCTCGCATCCCCGCCGAGCAGATCTGCGGCCTTGAGCCCGGCGAGGCATTTATCCACCGCAACATCGCCAACCTCGTGTGCAACACTGACCTCAACGCCATGGGCGTCATCAACTACGCCGTCAAGCACCTCGGCGTCAAGCACATCATCGTCTGTGGTCACTACGGCTGCGGAGGTGTCAAGGCGGCTATGACCCCCCAGGACCTCGGCCTGCTGAACCCGTGGCTTCGCAACATCCGCGACGTGTACCGCCTCCACGAGAAGGAGCTCGATGCGATTGAGGACGAGGGCGCTCGCTACGACCGCTTGGTCGAGCTGAATGTCGTCGAGCAGTGTCGCAACGTCATCAAGTCTGCTGATGTCCAGCAGTCGTGGCACGAGAACAAGTATCCCATTGTTCACGGGTGGGTGTTTGGTTTCAAGGATGGACTTCTCAAGGATCTTAAGATTGACTTTGAGTCTGTGTTGGCCGACATCCAAAAGATCTACAACCTTGTTGACAAGAAATGATGGAAGAGCATGGCGTTGATAGAATAAATTTAACTTACCTTACTGATTCACGTATTGTGTCTGTGACTGCTGATCCAGGGACAGACTGGTGCGATGACAAGAGGTTCAACCAAGGGGCAATGTCCACCTTTTAAACATATCAGTAGCGTTCCGTAAGTGCCTGATATGCAGGGATATTGCTCTCTTCAGCCCTACAAGTTACCGTAACAGGGACCACGGCTTGGCTCGACCGCACCTCGATGACGGTCTGGGCCTTCAAGGTGTCGAGAGACGGAGGAGCAGCACAACAACGACGTATTCTCGCTCAATTATCATTTTATTAACCTCTCTGGAATGCCAGTGCTTCTGAGATAGCAAATCAATTTTTAAATCATTTTTAAATCCTCTTATCAATGGTAGAAATCGCAGAAGTTCATCAGAAGGATAGCTCTCACGTGACCACCCTTTCAGGGTGCATCTCCACACATCGTACGATTTCCACATGGCCTGGTCCACGATGGAGGGATCGCTTGCAGGCCTCGGGTCCAGAGACGGCAGTTTTTTACCAAGTGCCGGGTTAGAGATTGGCGAATATGGGGAAGTTGGTTGGCCGGAAAAAGAAGGTTGTCTTTGTTTTTGCTGATCTGAATGGCTGAGATGAATTGGGAAATGTCTCTGCAGTATCGGTGGAGGCAGTCTGGTGCATCTGAACCATGGGTGTAAGTGTGAAGTCTGCGCTTAGTTTTATCATGATTAGTGAATTATAATGGAAATTCATCTGCAAATACCTAGCTCAATTCAGCTTCAGTGTTGCCTCACAAGATTATGTGTTGTGCTCTCGCAATCTGATGACCTTGATGGATAGAGCGCATCCGACAAATATTGGAACGGCATACATGCGTTGACTGTCCTTGCTCGGGTACTTAATACTTACGTTTTTGTTGCAAACGAAGACAGTGGGGTTTTCTTGTAAAATACATCGGGCTTAAATCCACGGGTTTGTCTTTTGTTCTCGATGTTCGTTCACGCTACAATCCAATACCGTGATTCGTTCTCACTATCAACAGCTTCCATCGATCTTATGTTAAGGCAGCGTAATGAACCTATCGACTATCTCTGATTCCCAGCCAAAAGTAGAAATAAAAAACTACTCTTTAATCGTTTAAAGATTTTTTTAACCGTGTATCATCATTTAATTGTGCACGCGACAAACACTCGTCCTCAATTACAAACTGCGTGCCAAGATTACCCTACAGACGAGCAAGTCAGAACATTTCTGCTCTCCCCCCTTCATCTCGTTTCACCCGCCAACGCCCAAACTCTGACTTGACCTTCATCTACCTATACCTTACTTTCTATCACTCACTCACTTCACTCACTTGAAGCCCTTTCTCTCTCCGCCACTCCCACTGTCCATACATGAATGCTGCTTGCTCACGTCCCTTCAGCAATCAGCATCACGTGAGTGACTCGGTCTGGTGGTCTAGTGGTATGATTCTCGCTTAGGGAAAACCCTACAGCATAGCTTGCGAGAGGTCCCGGGTTCAATCCCCGGCCAGACCCTTTCTTTTGCCAATGAAGCATCTGAATGAGAGAGAATGTGTTTCTTTTTGCTGTTGTTGTTGGGCTGTCGATGTGGTGAGGCCATTGAGTTTGGGTCTCACCGAACCCTGAGTCACTTTCGATACCCCTCTTTCGTTTCATACAAGCTTGCAAACATGCTTGTAGAGGTTACTGAATTTTCTGCCCTTTCTCAATCAGTCTTGTTCCGGTGACACCGACAATTGGTTGATAAATGTGTCGCATAGTAATTGGTGATGATGTTGCGCTTGCATGCAGACACTTTTCGTGGTGGAGACATCTCGGCGCTAGTCTATTTAGGTAGGTCACCCACCTGTCGCGTTTTGCTCATGCATCATAGGGCAAAAGAAAAGACTAAGCCTAAAGTCAGAGTGCCAAAATAAATCCAATAAAAGTCATGCTAAGCCTGTATCAATTCGTCTAAACCTATTCTACGTTACCTAAGTATTTCTGTCATTTGGGATCGAGGTCTGGAGTTTTCTTACCTCCCCAGGTCTCAGTCAGTGCACCTTTCAACGGCTCCAGCTGCAAACAAAAAAGTAAACAACCCGTGCAGGCCATCCCAGCCCGTCCATCTCATCCAAACATAACTTAACCAATACAAACTCGACGTAAGACAAGGCTTCAAACCGCGTTTGCCTCCGTTTGTTGCTCATTTTTTTCATTTTTATTTTTTGCTCGAATAACCAGTCCAAGTCGGCTTTTTCCAACAATTTGTTTGTGTCTCCCGTGTTTCCGTCACCATGAACGCGATTTTCAACTTTCTGTCATCACCGCTCAAGCAGCCCGCAGAGAGACCTCCACCCTCCAGCATGCCACTTACCGCCTCGCGACCGAGTTTGTCGCCTAGAGAGCAACGTCTTGCCAAACGTGCTGCGGATAGGTTCTCGGAGCCGGCTGGTCGCAGTCCCGTAAGTTTCATCTAGAAGATGCCTTTGCGCTGCGCTGCGTTGCGCAGGTGCCCTGATGAGCTGGCACCTCCCGTGTTATATTAGGCACCCAGCTGACTTTTTCTTAGCGGTCGCGTCTGAGTAACGTTTCTCTTGCATCCACGGACCACGATAACACCGCCGAGATCTCTGTCGTTAGTCGACGAAGAGAGACCATCGCCATGGCCCCGCCGCTGAGTGTTAAGAAGCGCATCAGCACATCCACGCGCTCGTCGCCGATACACAAACCATCAAAGTCTAACGGATCTCGCGTCGCATCGTCGCCCGCCGTCCGATCTTCCCCTAGAGGGCGGGAATCGGCCGAAGGATCCCCGGCCTCAATCCCCAAGAGAGTTTCTCATATCGCGTCATCGCCTGCTGTTCGATCCTCTCCTAGAACGCGAGAACCGGCCGGAGGACCGCCGGCCCTCACCTCGTCACCAGCCTCAGTCCCTAAGAGAGTCTCCCGCGTCGCATCGTCGCCCGCCGTACGATCCTCCCCTAGAACGCGAGAATCGGCCGAGCTTGGATCGCCGGCCTCAATCCCTGTTTCTCGAAGCAGCGAGACTAAGAGTCCTAGAAAGTCCTCGAGGGCCTCGCGCGCAACGGGACCGCAAACAAATGGGACAGAGAAGACGCTCGAGGAACAGCCCGAAGAGGCGCATTTTGAAGAAGAGGTGGAAGTCGACAGGCAATACGAGTTCGTGAGAATTGCGGATCATCGCTGGGTTGAGAACGAGAAGAAGGAGAAGGTAATTGAGCTTCTCATGCAGTGGAAAGATGGCGAGATCTCTTGGGTCTCAGAGGAACTTCTTCATACCGACAACCGACAGGCCCTGTTTGCGTACTGGCGCTCGCAACCTGGCGGAAGACCTCAGAACCCCGAAGATGACGACGTGTATCAGGTTTTCGCCATTAGGAAGCATCGCGTTCGAAATGGTGTGCCGCAGGTCCTGGTCGAGTGGTTAGGCTACGACACACCCGAAAACACTTGGGAGGACCAGGACTCCATCGAGGAGGCCGCACCGAAGCTCGTCGACGCCTATTTTGACCAAGTCAAGGGCAAGGCCAAGATTCAGGCTAAGACTAAGAGTCAGACGAAGAGCAAACCGACGAGCAAAGCGAAGCCCAAGGCTCCCGCAAGAACCAAGGCGCCCGCGCCCGCGCCCGCGAAGACCAAGGCTCAGGCTAAGACTCCGGCTCGAGGCGTGACTAGAAGCAGCGCAAGGGTGTCGAAGCGATAGAACTACACTGGAATACGATTGGAAACTGGTCGGTTGTATTGGCTAAAAACGGTTGTGGAAGCCATGTTTAAAGGCTTGTGATGATGGAAATGAACATTGTTTGGATTGTAATTATTATCGGAGTCGAAACAATAAGCAACCTGCATTTCTTGTTACATGTGTTTCTTGATTGTGAAGTCGCCTTTGCCTGTCTTGACCCTAAGCGACGAAAAGATTTAGGTGATTTTTTTTTTTATAAAATGCAGTAGACTCTTTGCTGAGTTTATTTGATCCTCGTCTAAAGAGTTGAGCTTTGCTCCCCGCGGCCTGCCTTGCAAATGCATGATTGTAATGATCGGGTTTATTTACCATCTCTTAGGACCTCTATCCTAAGTAATGAAAAGGCCTGAGTAGATTTGGCATAATTTAGTGTAGACTTGGTAATTTAATACAGATTTTGGGGAGCTTAGAATGTGTATTTTTAACATGTCACTCCAACGTCAGAGGCTTTCCTGCTCCATGAGGTTTGCTGACCATCCATGTAAACTGACTGGATCCTGATGGGGCTGACTGTATCCAACACGCTCACCTCAATCATCATCTTCATCTCTTCATCCCCAATCAACTCAAACTCCATTAAACACAATCACAATGACATCCCCCAATATCTCCTCCCGTATCCCAACGCTCATCATCCTCTCCATCCTCACAATCTTCGGCTTCGACGCGCTCATTCTCCAACTCGACCGCAACGGCTACACCTCGATGCTCAAATCCATAACCCACGACCCCCTCCCACGCTTCCTCCCCGATACTAACCGCCTACTCCTCAAGCAATACACCGGCATAGCACCAGTGGATGACTTTTTCGCTTTTTCGAATGTTATCTGGGCGAATGTAACTGATGGCTCGAGGCCGGAACTTTCACTGTTTACGTTTTGTTTTGGGGCGCAGTTGATTGCGTTTTTCGTGGTGTTTTTGATTGAGGCGCAGAGGGTGCTCGCTTGGAGTCCGCTTGTTCTAAAGTAAGTTGTTCTTTGAGGATTGAGGATTGAGGTGCTGACGATGGGTGTAGTGGTGTATTCTGGGGATTTGCGGTGCAGAGTCTTGGGTTTGGATTCGTTGCGCCGCTTTACTTTGTCATTCACTTGATCTTCACTGCTGGATCGTCACGATCTGAGAGTGTTCATGTTCGCGACTATTTGTGTCTTCACACGGTTGTTCCGTCTTTTCTGCTCGGATACATCGTACCGTGTATTTTCATGGCTTATCCATTCTCGAACTTCAATGTGCGACAGTGGTCTAATGCCGTCTGGTCTATCGCCCCGGCTTACATCTTTACACTTCAAGCGGTGTTTACTGCTGTTCTGAAGAGGCTGAGTGTTGGACAGGATGCGCATAAGCCAAAGGTTGTTCTTGACAAGACTGCTTTATCGCATGCGTACAGCTTCGCGTGGAACGTTGCTGTCATAGGCCAGATGACAACCTACGCTGTCCTCATCACAGCGAACCTCCTTCCAGGTCTCTTCCCCGATGGCGTGGCGGCATCATTGAGCATGAACAGAGTCTTCATCCCCGATGCGGCGCCTCATTCGTACAAACCCATGTCCAGCGCCGCAGCGGCAATTCACAACTTTTTGATCTACGATTTTGCGACGGGTTCTGTGGCGGGGCTTGTATGGGCGCTGCAGCAGCTCTTGGAGGTCAAGCCAGAGTTGAGAGTTGGAGAAGAGAGGACTAATCTCATGAGGGGGATTGTCACGAGTGTCTTGCTGTCGGGGCCGGGAGGGGCGGTTGTTGCGTTGATGCAGCATCGTGATGAGTCTGTTCTTAGCGCTGAGGGCAAGGCTGAGAAGATTCAGTGAACGAAATAGGGCTGGGATGGGTGTATGTAAAAGTTAAGGGCAAGATTGTAGTGGGATTACTTTCTGTTTATCTAAGCCTTCTCTTCTCTGTTCTCACCAAGAGGGACATCTAAGCCATGTCGTCCCTTGTATCCCGACACCTCAGCTGGTTTCCATCCACCATTCTGTAGCACAGACTCGTCCTTGAGACGATACACTTCAACCTTGAGAGGTCGACAGCACTTGATCATCTCTTCCTCACTATCCTCCCCAAAGCCCCAAAGTGATAAATCACCTCCAGGGCATGTACCTACAATAATTAGCAACTCTCAACTCACATCACATCTCGAACGTGCACTTACTCAATGCCATAAGCAGATCCTGCTCCGCCAAAAACTCAATAAAATCACCCTTCTCCGCCGGACAAGGATTCATGAAATATCTCCCCTGCTCATCCAACCCCGTGACCTGAAAGATATTAATAACATCATGAACATCCCCCTCATTCAAGCCATATGGCAACACCGCGCGGGTCAGGTTAGAGTGACATTGGAAGTTATACTGTCCTCCGCTAAGAACAGTATTGATGTACGGATCACATCGCGTGCCGAGAAGATCATGCACTCGACCTCCATGCTCATCTGTGCCGTACCAATCAAGAGTGTCGGTGATTATGGTGGCCAGAGGTCGCATGTAGGGAAGATTGGACCAGAGACGGTCGTACGTTGAGACATGTGAGGCGTGAAGCTGTTTGGTGCGAGATGCCCAGAAGCGTTCACGCGGGTTATGGGCGTTCCAGATATTCAAGTCACCTATCTGTGTAAGTTCAAGGCCATGTTTCTTACTCATCCTCTGCTCACTTCACCCCCAGATATCCTTACCAACCTGTGGCCCCTCAGGCGTGCTGATCTTGACGATACAGCCCGCAGGAGCTTTCCATGCTTTTCCAGATCGAATTGGCAGAGTGAATTCTTCGATGAGTTCACGCGGTGCTTCGCGGATGGAAGTGTACAAGCTCTTGTCGACGGTGAGGACGGAGCCTGGGGAGGGAAGATAAGCTGGGACGGGCTTCTTGATGGGTTTTCTGTTTGCTAGACGCGAAGCTCCGTTGGAAGACATGATGGATTTAGGATAATTCGTTTGAGCAGGAAGAGAAAATTGGTGATGTGAGGAGGAGAATGTTAAGTAATGACTATCTCTTGGCTGTTCTAAGTGGAGACTTGGTTGTATCTCGTCCTCCGTTGTATTAAGCTGATTGAGTTATAAGAAGGCGCACGATAGGATACTTGGGTCTGAAGGTATTCAGATTTACTACTAATAGGGCGCACATGACATTTACTCAAAGATCATTAATAATCTGGGCTTTTACCTAAGGTTGATACTGGACTGTATCAGGAATTACAGGTTGCTTGTGGATGATGCGATTTCGGAGGTGGATCGGCATCGCAAAGACTTGCCGATACTGATCCTACACGGCAAATAAACACTTGCCGGGTGCGTGTAGGTCCCAGGACATGACACTATATTCTGCCAGTGCTCTCTCTAATGATCTACAGACCTAGGTAGTCTTTACAAGTCTTTTGATAGAGTATCTAGAGTAGGTCTGGCTCTGTCGCAGAACCAGTACGCTCGCTGGCTTGCCCCGCATTACCTCATTACCCCTCCACCAAGCTCAAGACCCCGCCAGAACTTTATCTTCGTGTTTAGGTACCAACTTTCAGGTTCCAATACAATACAATCCTCGAAGACCACGGCATTCGCGATGACGAGGCATCGAATAGCGCCTGATAAGCCCCGAGAGTGGTATTAGACTGGACATCCTAAACACAGCATCTGTCGACTACGCGCCATCCCCCCAAGAATGGTCGCGCTGGATGAACGCGTCGCAAACGAGCATATTGACCAGCGAAGCCCTTCGCGATGCGCTCGAAGACGACAACGATCACCGACGCGAATATAATGATATAATTATAGCCATCATGCATGCGGCTCGTCGAAAACTGTGAAAGATGGGCACATGGAGCTCGAGGGCGACGCACGCCGATTTGGACCTCCACTCTGGTCCCAACTTCGAGAGCGTAAACGATCGAGGGCCCGCAAGTCAAACTCAAGCTGCAACGCATCCGTAGCTGAGAAAGGGACCTAAATTACTGCCAAACATGTTCCAGAGCGCACGAAACCATTCAGAAGCTCGTATTCACGACAATGCTTCGTTAGCGCGTGCCTTCGCTGCGAGGACTAGTGGCATCCCTGGCTACTTTTGCCTGAGTTCTGCTTCGTTTTTGGAACAAAGAGATACGGAACCTTACAAGACTGGGCTGCGAAAGCTCTAAAATATTGACAAGAGAGAGGCCCAGGCTTTGATCTTGGTAGCTGCCCAGTCACAACCTGGCTAGCTGTCGTCTTCGGGATGGCAATGTTGATCAAGCAGCCCATCCTCTTAGGCGATAGATAAATGTAGCGATCGGGCAAATCTCCAACATATCAGCGCCGAGATGGGTTCAGATAACCTGATCATAAGAGTGTAGGAAGCAGTGCTCCGAAAGGTCGGTATTTGTCTCATACGGCGCATTGGCCTTGGTCTCATTGTTGCTCGGTCTACCTACTACGCTTTTAACGTACGACGTACCATCCTCGTAACATGAGACCGTTCTTCGTAGGGCTTTGGATGAAGGTGACTCGAAATGGTCCTCAACCATGGGTTTTGCACAGACAGGTCGTCCAAGAGACGAACCTCGGTCGTTTCGCGTGACATGCGATTGCTATCCCTGATGATCTTTAGGAATGGTTGAATACGCACTAAGAAGGAAATAAGACGGTCGCTGTTAAGGTTGACCTTATCATGTCCCTAATTAAGCGCGTAAGTTGAAGTATCACCAACCAAACGAGTCGGGTAACTCATATTGCAAATGTAATGATATCGCGATGATAGACTTCGATAGACAGACAAGTGACTGTAGCGATATTGTTCCAAGATATTGTTATGTCAGATGTTCAATTCATGTCGCGTTGACATGAAAGAGTCAATGTCAAGACATTATTGTTTGACGACCCAATACTCTTGGCGGATGACAGCCATGTGGCTTTATAATGTATCAGGTTTATTTGGACAGGAATTGTCACATACTAGTACCCATTGGTCGGGAATGTCCCAGGCGTCGTGATACTGTAAATCCGTCACACTTGATGTTGGTTTTGACTCAAATAATCGACGATAAACTCATCCCCCCTCTCAATCAGTTGAACCTTAATACTTATCTCGTACGACAATAATCCGCGACCCTAGATAAGGACAATTGCACAATACAATTTATCGAATTTCTTTAAGTTCAGCTCTATTTCCACTATCGTCCACAGACTGAGACACCACCAATCACCGTCCCATCTTGCCAAGGGAGACATGATCCTTCGACCCTTGCACCACACCTTAGGAATGCTTCCAAGACAGGGGCTCATTCCAGAAAAAAAGAGCATCATAAGGATTGCATATCAGCCTACAACTCCCTTGCGTAGGGCACGAGTAGCCTTATAGACCCCAAGGGTCCTCTCCGATCTGCGCTTTGTCTTGTGCAAAACGTAAATCATGGTCGTC
Organism: Fusarium nygamai; assembly: GCA_001262555.1. NCBI lineage: Eukaryota > Fungi > Ascomycota > Sordariomycetes > Hypocreales > Nectriaceae > Fusarium > Fusarium nygamai. The sequence continues at coordinate 690,759 of LBNR01000006.1, forward strand.
ATATCAGGCTCCCCTTGGGCCAAAAGACTAGTTTTTCTGGTTATTTCTATAAATATTCTGCTCTGGTGGTATGTTTACTCTGCACCGGGGATTACAGATAATGTTCAGCTTGCGACGACGAGATTGAAGACGAACGATGCGAAAGCGATACCGGTAGATAAGAAGGTGGGTGGGAAAGATGGGAAGAGTGCTAAGGGTGCGAAGGCGGCGAAAGACGACAAAACTGGCGAGTCTGTTGATAAGAAGGGAATTAAGACGTTCCGTTCTTGGAGTAACTTTGACATCGTCAGGCCCAAGAACGATCACACCTATGTGTATCGTCGGTTCAAGAGTTCGCCGCATAAACCGCCACATATTGAATGGAACCCCAATGGAAAGGAACTTGCAAAAGGATATGTCTTCATCACACCGCAGTCCAGCGGCGCGGAGAGGGGTCTTGTGCAAGCTGCGTCGTTCATCATGAAGCAGAATGCAGAGATGATATACGCCCATGACGAAGAACCCTACGATTCTGCGGGTCTTCGTGTGCAGACCGTTCACAACGAGCAGTTCCTTACACTCTGGCGCGGCCATCGGAAAATGAGCCATGGATTTGGAGAAGTCATCGTCATGAACAGCGAGTACGAGAAGACGGTTGTGCACCTCGATGCTATCATCACCAATATGTATGGTCAAAAGTTCCTCAGCGGGCTGGACTTTCATGAGCAGGAATTGACCACGCGAGGAACTATTCTCGTCACGGCTTATAACACGACTATGTACAACCTCACGCAAATGGGGGGTTCAGAACATGGTTTCGTGACTGACTCTCTCTTCTTTGAGATCGATATCGAGACGCAGGAGATTCTCTTCAGCTGGAGCGCCCTCGACCATTTCTGGCCTGAAGACTCCATGCTTCCACTTATCTCATCCTCTGGCTACGGCGGCCCCAAGAATCCATACGACTTCTTCCACCTAAGCTCAATACAAGCCGTCAACCACGATTCATTCCTCATCAGCAGTCGGAACTTCTGGTCTGTGTATCTGATCTCACGCTCAAATGGTAGGATCCTTTGGGAGTTGAGAGGGAATACCAAGGGAGGAGATTTCGGCGCATTACCGCACCATGGACGATTCCGGTGGCAGAACCACGTTCGCGCGCATAACGTTACTTCGAGGGAGATGATTCTCAGTATGTTTGACAATCACAACAGTCCTGAGGATATGGGGAAGACGTATTCAAGGGGTTTGCTGCTGAAGTTGAAGCTACCGCCGAACCCAGATGAGAGACCTGAGGTTTTGCGTGTTCTATCGCCAGATCGCGCAAAAATCTCGCCTGAGTATGGAAGCTACCAACTTGGGTTGAGTAATGGAAACCAGTTCGTGAGCTGGGGCGCAGGCGGTGTCGTTCACGAATACGGTCCCGACGATGGGCATGATCTCCGTTGGCAAGCCCGCTTCGGCTACGACGAGTCCATCACGAGCTATCGCGCCTTCAAAGACGTTTGGACAGGCACACCCTCCAAATGGACGCCCGCTCTCGTCGTCGAAAAGCGCGAAGACACAGTGCAAGGCTTCGTGAGCTGGAATGGCGCAACCGACATAGACTCTTACAACATTTACCTCGCGGAACCAGGCACAGAGCTCAAACCGTTGGGTAAAGCCAAGGTTTTGGGCTTCGAGACGGGATTCGATCTCGGTGTTAAGAACAATGAGACGAATTGCATCATGGTTACTGCTGTGAGGAAGGGCCAGGAGATTAGACAGTCGAATGTTGGGTGTATTGAGGGCAAGACGTTTGTTTCGACGATTGTGGACTCGACGGGTAAAGCGACGGGAGACTCTGTTGTTGAGAAGACTACGTTGCAGAAGATTATGGGGTATTTCTCGCGAAGTTGAGGAGGATTGAATTTTACTGCGATGCAAGCTTGTTGTTTTGTTAGTGTTTAATGAAGAAGTTGAGCTCATTTCCACCATGGCCCGAAGTAGACGTTGGTGATGGCGCTACGCTCAATAGCCCAGGTACAGAGCGATAGTTTATCCAATTAGTGGTAATTATTGCAAAAATAATAGAATGAGAAAGGAATCTAGATTTAAGAATAAATATAGACTTAATTCCTGTCCCTTGCCTCTTTGTTCTTGTTGCATCGGTTCTAACTTCATCACCATGAGATTCACTCACCCTGCACTGCTATTGGCGCTGTGCCAGCTTGCTTCATCATCACCATGCAAGCCATCTTCATCGGCCACTTCAAGTGCTCCTACGAGTACCGGCAATGAGTCCGCATCATTTGTGACCGAAACATCGACGGCGCTTTCGGTGGAAACAGGCTCATCCACTGTCTCTCATGACGCGATGTTGACTGCTTCTGAGAGCGCATCGACCTCCGATTTGTCAATCTCCATGAGTTTGGTGTCAACTTTAAGCACAGAGACTACAACTTCAGTCGAAGCGACAACTTTGATTGAAACGACAACAGATGTGTCAACAACCGTGGATGAGACTACGACCACTTTTGAGAGCGAGACGTCTGCTACTCTCATCTCGACTACCACCGCTGAGGCTTCAACCACCACAGCAGCAGAACCTGAAATCCCATCCAACCGCGTCCTCAACCCCGGCTTCGAGGATACCTCAGTCGCCCCCTGGCAGTCCATGTCCGGATCGTTATCCCCTTCATCATCTGAAGTCCACACTGGCAACCAAGCCGGTTTCTTCACCGGCACCGCACCCCTAACCTCATTGATGGGCTCCAGACAATTGATCAACCCAGCCTGGATCACGCCCGGCAAGAGCTACAAGTTCTCCGCCTGGGTTCATATTACAAACACCATTAACTGTGGTTACCGCACGATAGTATGTGGCCATGGCACTGGGCAAGGTACGCTAAGTTCAGTTGGGTTCATCGGGAACACAGCGGATTTCTCCTTGGCGAGTGTGACGTGTTCTTGGACGCAGGCGCAGTGGGAGGCTGGGCCGAGCGTGCAGATTAGGAGTTATTGCACGGGATTTTCTTTCTTTATGGACGATGCGACTCTGGAGGAGGTTCAGACCCTGGGGTGAGAGTGACAATGCCTTATTGGTGTTGGGACTAAGGGAACGGGGAAGTTGAGAGCGATTGCAGTATTTATTTCGACTGTTCTAAGTTCAATATATAGATAAGGACAGAACGGCAGCCAACGTAAGTTGCTGCCGAGTAACATAGACTTTATATAGATTGTATATACCGAGAATGGTCCAGCCAGAACATGGACTTAGACGTTGAGTTCCACTGTCACTACCGCCTGAATGGTTCATACTGGCCAGTCTGAGGATTGTATATACTAACGAAACTAGAAGAAGAACTCAATGAAGTATTGAAGCTCTTGTAAGTTCTGTTAGTCCGTGGACGATGATGCGCCAGCGTAGGAGGTCTTCTCTGATGATAATAGTGTAACGGAGGTGGATACTGTATGTACGACTGAGTTCTGTAAGGGGACTGAGGGTAGTGATAGTAAGGACCGCGATTCCTGAGATTCGCATAAGAAGGAAGATATGGCGGTGGTTGTAGGTACTTCGGAGGTGTTCGAGGTTGCTGATACTGAGGAGGAGGCTTTGAAGGAGTGGCGATGACGGTTTCAACATCTGTAAGATCGTCTGATGAAACTGTAGCTAGTTGCCTTGGGTGAAATATGTTAAGGAGAAGTGTGACGAGGAAGATGAATCCTGTGTCGAAGATGTAGAAGTAGATTTCTGTTGCTTGAAGAATACCAAGGGGGCCGGTGGCATACTCATTTACTCGATAAACAGACCGAGCGATTACAAGGCCGCAACAGACGTAAAGAACGATAATCCATCGTTTCCAAGGTATGGTCAGTTTGGCACTTGTGCGAGATGGGTTATCAATAATGCGGCTGTGCACGATGTGCAAGACAGATGTGAAGAAGCCGAAAAAGTAGATCTGAAAAGCAAGGCCGCCAATAATGATAAGTTGGGCCGTTCTTTGCTGAGAAACCGAAGTAGCATTGATCAAGATGCTAGCACCTATATCATATGAGTATACGATCAAGACGGGAAAGGCAATCTTACCAGTGAACTGTGCTGCCAGGGAGACTACGTCGCCAAAAATGAAGACCTTGGGGATTACTTTGACCGGAACGAGTGAATAGATATCTGCATCCAGAGCAATGATGATTTTGCTGAGAATCATATAGATACTCGCAGTAATCAAACTTGGACCTAAAAGAAATGCAAAAGTCTGGATCGCATAAGGAACGAAAGTCCAGTCTGGTGATTCAGAAGCTGATATAGCACGACAAGCATATCCAACAGCCTCAACTACAAAAGTCAGCCTCCCATTTCATTAAAAATCACACTTGAATCCTAAGAATAGGTTTAACTCACCAACACAACCTAAAAGGAACGGTATGAAAAACCATGTCCTACATCGTATCATCTGCAACAAACAAACTACCGTCGAAGCAGAAAACAAACCAAGAGCAACGAGAGAAAAAATAAACGAAGGATGATAATGGTACAGCTCGACTGCTGCCATGGTGCGAATACAGCCTTCAAGGCCTGGACGAGAGTGAGCCCGTGAGTTTGGAGGTAAAACAAAATGACATTTTTTCGAGACAGGTTTGATGTTTGGTCTCGGAAGGGTGGTTTAAGGCTTTATTGCCACGGGAAGCGCTATTAATAACCTTGATATGGGGTTGTTTGTGATAGTCTGGGGGTGGTGATGAATGCGGATGGGATGCTGCTTGCGGGTGGCTCCACTGGCTGGATGCAGATGATTATGTCTCACCTCTACCACGTTCTGTGGTGGTGAGACAGATGAGATACCGAGAATTACTGGAAACCTTTCCTGATGCATAATGGCCAATTTGTTATTACGAGGGATAGAGTTGTGTGTACCTGAACCGGCGTTTTGTTCCTGAGCTTGCGGGTAGAGCCGAGATTTGTCTTCGATCATCGCGAGATGAGGTCCTTGGTTTCTTACTATGGAGCGGGAACTTGGGAGTAGGTGCAGAGCTAAAGATTCTAGATTGGGACTTGACAGTTCTTGTTCGTGTCCATTACGAGATGACTCTTGGCATCGTGAGGTTATGTAGATAAGGATGCCGAGACTTGGTTTTATTGAAGCTGGTAAACCATGTAGGCGGTGAAGAAGGCGGAAGCTAGAAGGACTCTAAAAATAAATATTGGGAGCTATATGTCTCGTGCATTCTCATACGGAGTATAAATACCTGGGATCTTCATGGTACTGTGTATAATATGCAGGCCTTGACACTTGGAGTTTTTGAACAGATAACCAAGGTAACATTGAGAACTAGGGTGATGCAGGGGATGTTAGCATGGTTTATAGACGCATAGGACTTGGAAACTTTATATTGAGACGGAAAGAAATGAAGTTTTCGTCGAATGACAATACGGAATCATGGAGATACCCTGAAGATGTTTCTCCCTGAACTTAGGCACGTGGACATTTAGCAGCAATCTTTAACACAGCCCAGAAAACAACAAGTCAAGAGTATCCAGTAAATCGAGATACCTGTAATTACTGATTGTTTTTTAGTGCATCAAAAGACTATGAAGTGATCGTGAAGGTTGAAAAGAGTTAGTGAAGTGCATGAGTCAATCGTATCATCCCGGAGCTTATCTGCGGATCTTAAGATCTCGGGTATCGTGGGGTTCAGAACAGATGTCCCTGGCGTGCACTTCAAGCAAAAATAAATGATATCCATTATTGGCCAGAGCTTATCGGCATAAATTGTAACTTCAATAGCATCTAAAAGTCGAATCAGAATTGCATCGTTGTGTCTTGTTCCCAGTCTTTGGGTTACATCAAGCACGTCTTAAACCCGAGCCATAACCGATGTGCCTGATCCTTTCCCTAAACAGCAAAGCGTGAAAAAGAGGCTGGCTGGGTGATGTCAGAAACAAGACTAAGCATCCCCCCGGTCGAATCACATCCCAGCATGGGGAAATATCTCAACCTGTTTCTGGCTTACCGATCCGATCCTCAGAAAGGCTTGTCAACTCCACGATCGAGATATTGCCTGCCTTAGCGGCTCCCCCTTGTACACAACCAAAACTCACAACTCCGTATTCCACGTCCCTACGCCAAAGACACACCGCGCTGAATGTACCTGTAGCGCCAAGTGCACGTCCAGGGGACTGTCGCACCCTTGGACGGGGTTGATCAGTTAACTAGCTAAGGTAAACGAGAATACCACCACCGCGGAACTGGGAGGGGCGTTCTTAACGTCATGCCGTACAAGACTCTGCTTCCTGCACCTGATACTTCGGGTGATCCTGGGGGTCAGGATCAAGATACACGGGTTGCTAGGCGGAGGCGGGCAAACAGGCCTAACGCCTGTGAGAACTGCCGCCTGAAAAAAGCCCGTGTAAGTCACCCCTTGTTTCTCTTAACTACCTTACCTGCTTGTTGTACCCAAATTTCCCGTATAGTACCTACCTCATGTCTGACCCACTGCTGATGCTGTGCCCAGTGCGATGGTAAGAGACCAAGCTGCTCCAAGTGCGAGAAATGGGGAACGACGTGTGTCTACAGCGTTGACCGCCTCGGCAATGTCGAGCGTGAACTCAGAGAGCATCGTGATATTCTCGAGTTCCTGCTGTCGCTCCCCGAAGATGAAGCCCTCGCTGCACACAGACAGCTTAGAAGTACGAGTAACCTTTCCGATGCATTGTCGTCGCTGCAGGGGAGTATGCATGGCAGGCTTCAGCCCTCCGGTATACGGACTGCGCAGGCCATGTCGCCGCCGACGTCGTCAGGTCTTGAGTTTGAGCTGACGGTCCGGCATGGCATGGCGTATCCTACCTTGTTACCCCTGGACCTACCGTCTTTGAGCGCCGATTCTAGATTGAGACCTGTTCAGCGCTCGTCTCAAGGACTTTTGCTCGATGGGTCGTCGCCGTCTGAGACAATGTCCCCGTCGACATCATCTAGCAATGAGCAGTCTGTACATACACCGAATCCCCAATCGCTTGAACCTCCTCGTATAAAACAAGAGGACGACGTCGCTGGCCCTCATCGGGAAAAGTACTGCGATGAGAGGTTACACCAACTGCAGATTGGGTACTGGACTGGCGTGTCCATTGACGACGAAGTGGCTGCCAGCGCCATCTCACTGTACCTGCAGGGCAACCACTCCATATTCGGGCTCTTCGACCCCGACCTTTTTATACACGACCTCGTTCACCGCCGCCATCAATACTGCTCACCCTTTCTGGTGAATGCCCTGTTGGCCCACGCCTGTGTAAGTTGCCACTCGCCACATGTTATCATCTTAGACTGATGTTGATCCACCATAGCAAGCTTACTCTGTGATTGACGAAGCTGTCGGCGCTTTGAGCCCGGACTTTATGAGAGACGCAGGCGTATTATGGCGCGCTGAGCGATCTTCCGACTCATTAGTAAACGTCGCTGCCATTCTAATGCTCAGCGTCAGTTGCCATCTTGAGCAATCCAGTGTTTCGAGCAATGATCTTCTCGACGATGGCCGCGCAATGGCGGAGCGGTTAAAGCTCTTCGGCATACCGCACACACCTGAAAACGCAGCATCTTTCGATAGCTTAGACCCCGACACCAAACGTGCAATGGCCCATACAGCCTGGGGAGCATACAGCTACCTAACGTACGTACCCTCCTCCCCATTCTGACGTCCCACTAACACCTCAGACTAAACACATTCTGGGTCCCAACCAAACCCATAGCCTTCCCACCCATGTTTCCCGTCCCCGGACGGAGCAGCGAGGACACGATAGATGAAAGGTTAGCAGTTCACTGGCCGCCACATTTCATTCCTGACTATGCAGGAAAAACGTTTCAAGCGCTATGTGAGCTCTGGACTATAATGCAGGAGGTCATAGCGGTTTACTTTGCGCATCACGGTGATGCTGTTGCTGCTTCGATGAGGATTCCTTTGGCGTTTGTGGAGGCCAAGTATCAGAAGATATTGACATTTACGGATTCGTTGCCGCCGGAGATGTCGTCGATTGATCCGGGGAACATGCCTGATCATGTTTTGGCGTTCAAGTAAGTCGTGGGCCCCGTAGCCAGAGAAGGTGACTGACGATACACAGCATTCTATTGCATGTTGCTATTACGCACCTGTTTCACACATTCATCATGGATCCAAGCAACCAGAACTTAAACCCTGCGTTGTTAAAGTCTCCCAAAGCAGCACTGCGAGCATCAACAAACCAACTCCAAAGGCTCATCCTCATCAGCCGCCTTTACCATCCCCATGCCCACTCTCTCAGTGTTCTGAGCTCAGCAGTCGTGCACGTCAGCAACACCATAATCCGCGACGCCGCCCTGCGCAACCATTCCATCCAAGCCCCCAGTCTCAGCAAAAAGCATCGACGACGAGGAAGTTTCGAAGAACCACACTGGCACTTCTACTTCCTCGTGTGTCTAGCAGCCTGTCAAGACCTCGGCGCGTGCTTTCCCGTCTGTGAACCTATTGGAAAGGGGCTTTTAGCTATGGCGATGAGAGATGGGAGTATGACAGCCGCTGAAGCGAATAAGCTCATGCGTGCCTTAGAAGCGCCGAAGCAGGTTGTGGCGCCCAGTAAAGACGAGAGCGGTACGTTTGGAAGTTGGGTTTTGGATTTTGACCTTGAGGCTTCGAAGCCTGGTGATGGACATATTAGGAACTTGGCTGCTCAGTTTGAGGAGTTAAGTATGCATAATGAGTTTACAGAGGGAGGGGATTTTGTGGTGGAATAACGGATATATGGGTAATGAATACGATTGATACCCCGGCCTTTGAGCCAACGAGATAGGAAATATGAGAACATAAAAGCAAGGCGAATACGGACATTTTGGTTACTTACTCTAAGAATAATACATACATTGGAGTATCTCTTGGCCATCCCTTGAATCTTACAATGAGCTAGGAAGGATATTGATATTTTAATCCCCCAAATAAGATGAAGAGACTTTGACAACTGTGACAAACTGATCTACAGTGGCATGTATATAATTTCAAATCTTCATTTACACGAACAACAAAGTACACAATCTACAGAACTAACAGCATCCACCACCGTGATCATGACTATGCTCATGAGCCTTCTCAGCATCCCTCTCCGCCAAGCCATCCGCCTCCTTACTCACACAACTAACATGAAAAGCCGCCAACTTCACCAACCCCGGAATCTCCCTCAACAGCCCAATATTCTCCTTAAAATCATCCGTCTCCCGAAACTTCTGATGTGCCTCCACACTCGGCCATCCAATAAACGCCGCCATCATACTCCCCGTCTTGCCCTGCTCTCCACGAATAGGCACGTCGTTCTCAACACTCCATCCATAGCTAATACCGCGCCAGTCGCGGGATGTCTTTAGTGCTACGCCGGTGAATTCTTCGAGACGGCGGGTGGCTGTGGCGCGGGATGCGACGTCGTAGTCTGGGGGGAAGAATGCTAGAAGGACTTCTGTTACGGGAGAGCAGTCTTTGTTGAGGACGTCTTCTGGCGGGAAGGGGGTTAGGGTGACGTGTTTGTTGATGGATTTTGAAAAGTCCACGATGGGTTTGAGAGATTCAATGATAGGGCCGTGATCACTGAATTCTATTAGCACTATTCAAAGAATGAAGCAGGCGTTGACTTACGCGGTCTTGGGATAATTCTCATGATCCTCCAAAGTCTCCCAGTCAAGAAACAACCATAGTGTAGAAGGATTCTCAACCTCAACACCAGTGTAAACTCGTCGAGCACCGGGTTGTTTCAACGCTGTCTCAAGGACATTTTGATAAGTCTTTGCCGCAGCTGAATCATCAAAGACATTGACGCCCTCGTTGAGGGTAACGTATGAAAACTCCGTCACGTTTTGAATTTTAGAAGCCATTTTGAGAAAGATTTTGTGAGAAAAGGGTATATGATACGAGTATGATGAAGTATGAGGAGGGGTAAATAAGGTGATGGCATCTGGTGGGGTCGAACACGTGCTACTTCCGTTAACCCGCATGGAACAAGGGAAGTCATCGCCTCGTTGATATAGTCGAGTCATTTTGGCGATTCAAGGGTGAATGGATATGAAATAACTTCAATAATTATACGCATTAGCTCATTTATCCTTTGAGCCACTGGCTTCACCTCCACCCTGCGCCTTAAACTCATTGATAGCCTTCTCCGTAACCCTCATAGCCTCCAGCCCAACAGGAGCACCAAGATAAATCATCGACTGCAAAACCGCCTCTCGAATCTCAATCTCCGTCAAACCATTCCGCATAGCTCCCTTTGTATGCAGCGTCAATTCCGGCCATGCTTTTTGCGCCGTCAAAAACGCCAAAGCTACAAACCTGTCAGAAATGCTAATTTGATATACGCGCATGACTTACTGAGAAGACTTCTCTGCTTTCTATCAAGACCAGGTCGAGTCCATACGTTTCCCCAAGCATATTCTGTGATGAGCTCTTGTGCGGGTTTCCAGTATTCGTTGTCGAGACTTGCGACTGCTTTGGAGACGTATTCTTCGCCGAGAACTTCACCGCGGACTTTGAGGCCCTTTTTGAAACCTTCGCTGAATTCTTGGTTTTGAGACATGGTTTGAGATTGTGAAGTGAGGTATGATGTTGATGCCAGAGGGCTGAACTGAATATTGACGTTGTTATATACTTTGAGGACGGAGGTCCTTCTCCGTGTCCGGGGTCTCCGCAACCGGAGCTCCCGGCTGTGCTTATTGAACCTGTAGCTCGGAATGATGTCTTAAGAACTCAATGCAGTTTCAGCAAACCCCCATCAATAGCGAAGAAGCTATATGACTGACAGATCAAGGCTTAGCAATCACCAATTTCACGAATAATCAATCGGGAACTTTACATATAAAGGCACCAATGTATAGCACTAAATAATGTTTCTCAAAGCATCATCGATCATCAGTAGACTAGAGGAAATTCCAAAAGACAAAAATACCATTACTCCGACCAACCAGATCCCATATTACACGTTTGTCTCCGAAGTGGAATAAGCACAGCTATCACCATCATCTTCCATTCCCATCTCAACCCTCCAATCCTCAGGCGCGCACCAAACATCCAATGCATCCTCATTCACCTCAACCTCATCCAAACCAGCCCAGGCCCCTAGGTCCAAGATATCTCCTACATCATAAGAAGAAGAAGATACCGACATCAATTGCTTCACCTTGGAGGTGATCTCCTCAAGGTAATCCATGTTCTGCTCCAAATGCCATGAGTAATCCTGCCCAACGGTCGCATACCCGTTCCTCAGGAATTGAAGCTGGTCTAAGTAGAAGGCGACAGCTTCATCTTGTGATCCTGGAGAAGTCAAGTCTTCCTCCCATGTTGCAGCGTCCTTGAGCATGAGGAACTTAACGTCGATAGCCGAGGTGCGGTGGCCTAGACTCTCGTGCATGGATGCTAGAAGTCTCATGCAACTCATCGCCATAGGATGGTTGGCACCGTATACATCCTTGAGATTGTAGCTGATGTCCTCGAGGAGAGTGAACGCCGTGTTGTGCTCTCCACATGCGAAATGAACCTCTGCGAGTCGCTTACCAATTGCGATGGTGGTAGTGGGTTCGAGATTGAAGTCGTAGTGGTCACGGGAGTTCCACAGAAGTTCAAGGATGCGCTGCTTGATGGTTAGTAGAGATACGTCGAATGGATGAGAGTTACTTACCTTGAGAGTGATGTAGTCATTCTGCTTGCCAGCGATGCTGAGGATGCATGTGAGATGGCTAACACTCAGCACGCTCAAGTCAATGTCAGAAGTGTAGCTCATGGCCAAGACTCCCAACTGTGTCGCCAGCTCCTCGATCAGACCACGTAGAGAAACATCGACTTCGATCTCAGAGATCTTGTAGGGTAATGTACTCAACTTGAGAAGTATCAGGGCAGAGGAGCTGTCATCGCTATCGGCTCCACTTTCACTGTACTCGAACACCCATTGAGACAGGTAGAAACACGCCTTGTGAGAACCAGCGTCGCCCATTTGCTGAATAAGTCCAAAGGCGTCCTCCAGTAGTGATGCGGAAATATCTTGTTCAGAGGATGAAGCAAGGATGGCCTGGAAGAGGTGATATGTTGAGCTACCCTTGCCCTCTGGTCGATCCAGCATGCGGCAGAACAACTTCCACAACTCGTCTTGAATGCCACTCGCCTCGGAGCGCAATTGGTAAGCTTCAAGATGCTGGATCAATCGCGAACCAGTTGTCAAGAGATTGCCAAGCTGGTCATTTTGCTGACCTGCTCGAAGCCACGCCTCATAAAGCGCCGTCTCAGCAACGACTCGCGTCAAGATATCACCAAAGAGGCTTTCGGTCTTCTTCCTGGAGAGCTCTTCCATAGAATACACAAGAACCAGGCATCTTCTGTCATAAGTCACAGAACGCTTGTGCTTGTTCTCTAGGTATACTTGTCCGCAAAGACTCTGAGGTTGTTGCAATCGCGCAATTTCGGAGCGAATCGTCTGCAGGAAGGCCAGGTTTCCATGGTTAACACCAAGAAGCTTGTACATGGTGCTAAAGTGTTCTGCGAGATGGAACAGCTTCCTGGGGTTCGTCTCCTTCTTCAAAACTCCCAGAATGACCTCTTCCAAGGTGGCCGTGGCTTGCTTCTTGTTCTCAACAGTGAGGTTCACTACCCAGAAGTCGATGACCTTCCTTAGGCTGGAGATGCTGCGCTCATGACCGTAGCCGTGCTTCTTTGCGCACTGCCTCCAAGACTTGATGAGGATGATCTCTGCTCTGTCGTGGAGAAGAGGCTTGCTTGACATGAGAACACTCAATCGCTCCTCAATGATGCGTAGAATCTCAATGAATGCATCATCCGAGCCCGACAGACCCAGGCAGATCTCATTCAACTCATCGTAGATATCGACAGCCTCACGAAGAGTCGTGTCATCCATCTCAAGAAGCTTGGTCAGTTCAAGCGACGCCTTGAGGTACCAAATATCCTGTCGTCCGAGATCTGACAGCATAATGGTCCTTAGCTTGCGAGCTAGACGCACGGCGATGGAGACACTACCAACTGAAAGTAGTGTTTGAGAGTAGCCAATGTATATCTCGAACCCACGAGCAGCGTCCATTGAAACATGGTGCCTTAGGTCAGCGTAGTACGACCAGAGACGCTCATAGCGACGGAGAAGAATGGTGTAGCTCTCTCGCTTGCCCTTGCCTCTCTGGCTCTTGCACAGAGCTAGAAGACCTTCGATGAGGACGATGATTGATGCGACATCGTCTTCATCAGGCTCCTCATCGAAACAGTCACAAATGTCGTCGTCATCTTCAATGACAGTGCCGAGATGGAGGCTCAGACGGACAATTGCGGCAGCCACGTGAAGTGTGAATGAGTGAGAGTGACCCAAGTGAGTTCTGCAATCGCCAACGATAGACTTCCAAAACTCTAGAGCCTCAAGATGCAAGCCGGCGTCTTCAAGAGCTCCAGAAAGGATCAGGGCAATGTCCTGGCTGGAAGACTGCCAGAGAAGTACACTCGACTTGCAGCACTTGACGATGGACTTAATCAAGATATCTCCTTGGGTGACTTGCTCAGTCAACTTGTACATCTGAGCTATGATGATCGCAATCTCAACGCGCTCGCGAGTGAAGGTCTTGGGAAGATGCAGGTGTCCTCCATCTATGAGGACTTGTGGCCAGAGAACTTCAAGACTCTTGCGACAGATGCTAATAGCTGCTTTCCACTCCTTGCGCGAGCGATGCAAATAAGCAAGATCTCTGCATAAAAAGACTGTGTCTGATCCAATATCTCCATGGCCGTGGGTGCTATGGAGAATACTGTCAAGGATGTTGAGCCACAAAAAGTCTTCGATGGGGTTCTTGACACCCTTATAGCAGACGATGAGCGCGGAATAAACTTGTAGCATTTCATCGAAGTGGTCATGAGAAGGTAGTTGGTGAATCTCATAGAGAACACGAAGAATGTTCAGTGCTTCCTGGTTCTTCTCAAGTCGGAGAAGAAGCTGTGCGATTTCTCGGAGGTTGACCAGCGTGGTCACTTCGCACCGGCGGTCGGTTGTCACGAACCTGGAGACAGAAGTCCAGAATGACACTAGTGTTGTGCTAGCTTCCTCCTCCAGAGACAAGTCACGCAGTTTTGTCGCCAACTGCAGAGTCACAGAGGTGAAGGCCACCAAAATGGCACCATGGTTATTGTTCTCCTTGTTCAGCTGACCTTGGAGCAGACTCCACAACTGTTGCAAAGCACCCTTTGAAGCGCTCGACATACCGCGGTCCTGGTAGTGTCGAACAATGCGAGTAATAGCAGAGAGCGCAGCATCTGTCCACGTCTCCAAAGTAGGCGCAGCATCGAAGACATCTTGGCACAGCTGTTGCGCAGCAGCCATATCATCAGCGTGCTCAAGCGCATCAATAAGGACGTGGAACAAATCAAGAGTCTTGCTTGCGAAGAGGCCTCTGGTTCTGCAGCACGCAACATACATATCGTGCAGAATCTCAGCAGCCTCAGCGAAGCGCATCTCCGCCTTGTATAGCTCCGCGAGCCTCTGAGCGACGGTAAGTGTTTGGTCATGACTCTCTCCAAGCTCAGCTCTCAGGACACGCCAGAGGTACTTGTAGACCTTGGAACTCTTGGAAGACAGTGTCGTGTGTGGTTTGACCAGGGACATGATGTACTTGGCACCAGCAGTAGCTTGGGGGCTGGGGTCTTCGAAGGTGAGAATAGCTGCTTCGAAAGCCTCGACTAACCTCTCAATGCTGATGGTGTTACGAAGATCCGAATGGGCAAGATTGATCAATGTTTGGATCACAGACTTTGCATTTGCACCAAAAGCGGCCTTTCGCAGGGAGAGGATCCTGGTCAATTGCTTATTCGTTGTGATGCTATCGCCTTCGGAGCGTAGGAAGTGCCATTCAGCCAAGGCCATCAAGACTGAGTCAGACATCTTCGAAGATACATCAGTAGGGAGATGTCGTGAAAGTTTCTCGGAAGAAGAAAGAGACTTCTCGTAGTGCTCATACCAGTTTCTGGCGGCATACGCCATCAGTGGGTCAAAGTCCTTGTACGAAGCTGCAGTAGCCCATTGAGTCTGCGAAACATTCTGGAAGACAATATCGACCTTGTCTTGGTGAAGATGCTTCTTCGCATGTTCAAGACAGTCAATCGCAACCCGTCGATGAGCCAGGTTCAGCGATAAAGCAATCTTGCCATGGATAGCAAGATGATGCATCTTAGCCTGGACAACAGAGTCGACAAACTGGATGCGACCGTTGCGAATGGTAATGATGCTGGCAAGAGGAGAGTTGGAGCTCACGGACCGGCCGGAACGGATTCTTCTGAGCCAGTTGCTCATAGTGACAGAGCCGTAGCGCTCCATCTCATCGACCTGGATGGCTCTCTTTCCGACAAGAAGCCAAGAGAGAAGAGACTGCATATCGGGGTTAGAGAAGTCGATCTTGAGAAGCATGCTGTCGAGAATGCCCTGGACGGTCTTGGGTGTCTTGCAGATGATGTCTGCCATACGGCCAAAATCGTGCTCGGCTTCTAGGAGGCGAAGGATGAGCTTAGCCTCGAGCAGCGACGTCCATTGCCGTTCTGCGATATGCTTCTGAAGCTCTCTCTTCATCTCGGCTGAGAGGAATGAGAGTATGGCTGATGTAGAGAGCGCCATTTGCATGAAAGAGCGCGCATTTCTGCGAATATCCATGCGAGACAGAGTGTAAATCTGAGTGCCAGAGATGGATCTCGCTGAATCGGCATCAGCCAATGCAAGACATCTAATATTCTCACACTTGGATGTAAGTGCCTGGAGTTTGGCAAGGAACTTGGAGGAGCTATCAGTGCCATGGCTGTCAATGGTGTTAATCACAATGGCAACGTTTCCACTGGCCTTGGAGCAGCGATCACCGAGAAGCTCCCACAATAGGTCCTCTGTCTTCTCCGCTGACTCGGTCTCGCTGCGCTTCCTGACAGTGTTGATAGCATCTAGCAAGCCAGTGTCACCGATAGACTGGTCGAGAAGCTGGAAGAGCAATGCTTTGAGCAGACGAACGGACGAAGAGCCCTGGGTCGCAGAGGTGATTGATGCGCGAAGCAACTTTGCATCCAGAGACAGAGACAGTTGTAAACGCTCGATGATGTTAGAAACGAGCTCTTGCTCTCCATAGCCAGCGTCTCCAGCGACAAGTAATAGTCTGGATGGGGTCTTGAAGAACTGAACGACAATGGGCTCAACGCAGTCAAAGACAAAGGAATGTCCATGTTTGCTTCCATGATGGCCTCGAGAGAAGCCGTGGCTGCAGTGACCATGACCACTGCCGTTCAGCCAGTCTTGCACAGGCCCATGGCAGGTCCCAAGCGAGCCGTCGGAACTACCCTTGAGCGACAGGATCCAGAGTTCCTCGCATGCTGAATGCGCAGCCAGGGACAATGAAGCCAGGTCTGCCTCGAAATATTGCTCGATCTGAAGAATAAGCGACGAGGAGGTTCGGGAGCCGGCTACAGAGACGTTAGCATACTGAGATAGCATGAAATGGGGTAGCGATGAGTCCTCACCTTTGTTGATCTCATCCAAAATATCAATGAACCCCAAACAAATCTGCTGCAACGACTGAAGCACCTTGGACAAACAGCTATAAAGCTTATCCGACGAAACACCCTCAGGCACCGAAGCTCTCACATGCTGAATCGTAACACTAGCTCGATGGAAAACAGCAAGCAAGTTATCCAGCGCCGTGCTAGCACCGCTAAGCTTTCCCTGCATTGAAAGAGCAAGCTCACAGCTGGAGTAGAACATGGAGGCCACGCTCTCAGCATCAGAGCCATGATTCTTCATAAGCGCTACAAAGTCGGCGATGCGCTCGGCAGAAGACTGGACTTGCTTCAGGCGTCTGTCGACAAGACTCCATTGATGAGGCACGAGTCTCATACATGTCTTATCAATGAGATCAAAGACATGATGGATTGTAACGCGCTCTCGTGTAGCAGGAAGTGTGCATGTCATGCGCAGCTCTCGCAGAGAACTATAAGCTCTAACCATGCGATCTTCTGTGGACAGTGCTTTGTTGGACTGGCTGCTCACAGCGCGTCGTCCGATGAAACTGCCAGAAGTAGTTGTGGTTTCACTAGACATTGTGCGTCTTGTAGAGAGAGGCTGCGAGTCATTGCGACTGTTGCGCTTTGGCAAGCTGATGTGAACTCTTCGAATCGTGGTGCTATCAGCATCGTTCTTGACAAAGCTGTTATCAGAGCCTTGAGAACCATGGCTCACGTCTCTGGTCTGTTGTCCTGAGATGGATCTGCGACCTTGAGGACGTAATGGTGTTGTTCGTAGTCGCCTGTCTAAGACGGTGTCGATGGTGAGGTCTGCTTCGGAAGTGTCGACCTCGTCGTCGAAGACGAGATGTGAATCTTGAACTGGCTGGACATGTTCTTCGCTGTGTTCAGAGCCTTCTGAGGGTGACTCTGGACCAAGCTCTGTGATGTCTACCAAGGGTTCTGTAGCCTTTGGAAGCTGCGGCGCAACTTCTTCTGCTTCTGCCATAAGAGTTAGCATCAATTGCCAGGTTCAATGCCAAGCGGAGATCAGTCATGGTTACTTACGAGGAGATTGCAGCATCGCGACGACTTTGACACGGCCTCAACCACAGTCAAACTCGAGCTCTTGGGGATATCTCAACTTCGCAAAAGTGATTGTAGAATTCTTGAAGGAAAAAGCGAGAAGTGAATGAATGAACTGGGGAATGGAGAATGAGCATGCGCAATGCTGCAAGGAAGCCAGTCACTTGCATCGCTTTATCGAAACAGGCATCGGATTCAATTCCTCGTAACGCAGCCACTCTATTCATGCTTATTTTTCGATAGTTCCATTTCAGCTGCATCTTGTTCTGTCTAGACTGGTCTGGGTGTGGAGGGGGCTAGCAATCGGGTTGAAGTCGCACATGTACTGTGCTTTGTATCACACACGGAGTACGTGGGGAGTGCGAGACACGCGACGCCCGTAGCGCTCCCTTCGGCGTTACAGGGGACTTATCACCTGAAGTTTGCGTGCTGCGCAACCTAACTTAGTCTACAGCCCTAGATTAGTGCGCTAATGCAGTCCTAGGGTCTTTTCAGCACATATCGGGGACGCCTCTCAATTAACCCCGCCATCAAAGCAACACTCCGACTGGAGGCTGGAATCAATATTTTCAGCTCTCAACACCAAAGAGACACCGGAAAGACAGCATTCCGCACTCAAGACCTCGATCTAGAAGTCGCAGTCACAGTCACATCCGGGCGTCACCGACGTGTAGTTTCGATAGCTCGTACCAGTCATGAGCAGGATGTATTTTCAGTGCACGCGTGGCCGAGGCAATCCGTCCATAGCCTCCCTGAGTTTGGCGCTGAATTCCCATCGGTAATGGTAGCTATTTCGAGTGATGTAGCTTGCACGATATGACACCTGCTAACAATTGCGGACAAATACTCCGTGTCTGGAGTTGCAACAACGGACCGGGAGGAATTGGTTGCCTCGCGTTCAGAGACGCAGCTGGGGGTTTCAGCAATTGATCATTATTCACTTCCACCCCTAAGTGACTCCTATCATTTACTTCCTAAGATCAAAACATTCATACCTATGTTTCAAACTAGTTGGTCTCGCTCTTCTAATTCTTTAGCAAGCCTCTCCTTCACCTCTGTCTGGTCCTCCTCTTGCTGGTCGTCATCAACATCCGTAGACTCTAGGAGCGCTTCCACAACAACCTTGTTCAAATCCCAGCAGTTCCATCCCCAGCACAGATTCTCCAAAGATTTGTCTAGAATAGATTGAAACAACAAGCAAGTCTCGCGGTTCAACGGGGACAGATGACGGGTCTGGTTGATGTGCTGTAGAGGGCAGTATTAGTACTCAAGGGTGTAATCACATTAATATATTCACATAGCCTTTGACTCACACCTATGATCTCTTTGTTGTCGATCATGCCGATGACGTTGTAGTACTGGTATTTGAGGTTCGTTGCCAACCAAGTGTACCGGTGTTGATCGTTTCCCATCCATGCACCCGGGTCTGTGAGGGTTGGATACACGATTTCAGTTTTAACAATCACTATATCTTGTCCGTTGTTTGAAAAGATGGCGAGGCGTTTAACAAAAGCTTCATATCTGTAGAAGGTCAGCCAACTATGATCTCAACAAGGGATACCCTGGGAAATTGCTTGCCTCATCATTACTGTGTTAGTTTCAGGCGTGCCGAGGACAAGATTGTTAGCGGTCTGGGAGTTATTCGCAGTCCCGTTTATGTGTCCTCCATAGCTAAAGGCTGATCTATGGAGCCACTGAAATCATAAGTCTTGAGCGAGAGAAGCTGGAGAGGAAACTGCCTACCTCTGCGACCCTTTTTTTCTTCGCAACTGCAGCGCTAGGATGAAACGAAGGATATGCGTTCGACAGGGCCTGTAAGCGTCAGAACACCTGCTACTGTATATGGAAGAAGCCTCGGGACAATGCTAGGTAAGGTACTTACCAAATTCGCAGAATACCCAGCATTGGCCACGCATTTGTCTTGCGTCGGGTTTCTCTTCTTGACCATGTTATTTAAAAGAGTAGTGGTGATGCGAGTGGTTGTTGACTCTGTGTGTGGGCGACATTTGTCCAGATGGTCGTTAAGTCGCTCAGCAAGCAGCTGGTCAGGGACACCATATCCCACCTCCCAAAACGGTTTGCCTTGGTTAGCGCGGTAGAGGACCTCCCGTACTGGTCTGTCTGCAACAATGGTATAAAGACCTCCGGGATGATGGTCAAGAGATCTCCATCCGACGTGGTCGAAGCGCCGCGCAAGAGTCGCAGGAGTAATGCCAAGATCGTCCAACTCATCCTGGAAGACGACATTACCGAGCTCGATGGGAGGTTTGAACTTGAGGCGTGGCGCATTCACAGCACGTTGGACCCCGGTTAACACCTCTGATCTCACAGCGTCGCGGTGCGCGGGGTCTGTATAGTCCAACTGGCCAGCGCGGTGGTTCTGGAAGTAATTCGACCCCACAACGATCTTGAACCCATTCTTGAACTTCTGGCGGTCGTCGTCTGGGATCTTAGCGTCCCAGTAACGACCAAAGAAGTCTTTTGCTCCTAGCTTATCGCCCTGCGACTTGCGCAATAGTTCTGCCAAGTCAATCAGTCCAGTATCGGTTCACGGGCGAATATGTTACTTACCTGCCCAGACTCCAAACACTTGGAAATGATCGTACATATCGTTCTTCTCAAAGACATCTTCGAAAAGCCGATTGCAGAGAAGTAGCTCATGGGTTACAGATGGTAAACCATCAACAGCCCAGCAGCGGAATCTGAGTAACCATTTGCCTTGTAGGATAAGTTTATCGCGTTCTACCCTGGCTGCCGCTATTTGGTCATACTCTCCATTGTTCAAGTAGTAGAGAATGTTGCGCTGTGAAATAGCCACTGCACAATCAGCTGTATAGTCGGTTGAAGTACCATTCATGCGCTTATGAATATCCTCCAGTCGAACGAAGCAGTCACCTACTGCGGGTTCTTCAGGTTTGTTCGCTGCGAGGTATACGAAACGGTGCCCGTCGTCATGTTCTGGGTAGTCATTGTACCAGCCACGATACAGAAGCAGCTTGTATGGTATGAATTTCTCCTAGATAGGGTTAGCCAAGCAATACTCATATATATGGGGCTCTCAGAGACGGTGCCTTTAAATGTCCCGCCCTAGGGGTGCCCTCCATGCCCATGATCCTGTGCATTCCGCGATATTTCCTGTACCCGATTTTGTCGCCAGAAGGCCCAGGCGAACACGGTAAGAACTCATAGACCTCCCCGGTGGGCATGAAACCTGGTATTGATCAGCTCATGTGTTCCATCATGAGGACGGCGGTTCAAACTGTTGTATTTGAGAACACCAGTATCCGATAGGGCGGGGAATGCGAAGGTCTGACGTGGATGAGGTAATGGTTGATTGTCTAATGGAAAGCCTATTCAAGATGTCATAAGTCTGGGTATTAGGGCCGATATGAATCAGTGAACTTACACCCATTCCATTTCCATTTACTCTTGTTCACGACCTTTCGCCGACCCAGTGGCCCTTTCCAATGGGCGCCGGTCAATTCATTTTTCTTCCTGTCTCTCGCTCTTTTCAAGGCTGCCAATTCCTTTGCCTGCTTGTCTCCCTTGCTTATCAGCTTGTTTCTTATACTTGACTCTCTCCTTTCATCTTGGCTGTCGTCTGGGTTTTCATCGAGGCTGTCTTTGAGGAGGTCCTCAAACGTAACTTGGCCCATGAAATCCGCGAAATCATCATCATCATCAACCTGATTGGGGCCTTGGAAGTTCATCAGATCCATCGTGGTTCGGAGAAGGAAAGGACAACGTCGTATGGCACACGGTAGTACAAATTGAAGAGGCCGATATACGGTTTGGAAGACGGGTTTGTGAAATTTCAGATGTTCAGTTGCGCATACAAGGTGCAGTGTTGACTTAACATTCGAGGTTTCAAATGTTCAAGAAGTCAATGTCTCGACAATTGACAGGATAGCAGCATACCTGTACGGAAGGACTTCAGCAGCGCAAGACCCTTGCTTACCAGAAAGTCTTACAGGGGAGATAGTACTTACATGGCATGAGGGTCCAGAAATCGATAGTTTGCGAAACTGCAGCTCAAGGGTCGCCACACACCCGGGGTGTAGATCAGGAGGATCCCACCAGGGTGCAGGAAACCGGGCTTGCTGAAACAGACGCACTATCTCATCGTAAACTATGCAGGTCTAGACCGAAGAGTATTGATCACAGGTCCAGAGATATCGCCTCCGGTTTCCCGGCACAGTATCGCTCTGGACCACCCGGTGGGTTTGCTCCGATTCAGTTGGCCCAAGGCTGATTTCTCAGCAACCTGCTCTCGCTCACTAGCTGAATACCGAGCTGGGAGTTTTGTCTGTTTGTCTGCGACTGCCCTAATCGTGGAGTTACTATTCAATTCGCGACGCAATTCACAACTTAGCGGTGCAGTTGAGATGTGAGGGCACACGGTGAATGATTCGATTATTAAGCGAGTGTTGATTCAAATGAATTAAAGAGAAAACTAGCTGGCTTAAGTACGGAAGACATATACAAATTCTTAAACAGTACAGAAAGAAATCGGCCAATGCAGAGACCTTAGCCGGCAAAACAGCAAGTAGCTTTAGTTGCAGAACACTGTTGGAGGACCGATGTAAAAGCGCTGCGGGTCGTTCAAGATGACATCGGGCACATTATCACCAATGCCTTTGTAGGCTTTCTGCACCTTCTGGCTCTCCGCGTCTTCACCACCGTGGGCCAGGCTGATGAAGCTATCCAAAATACCTTGACGGTGTGGTTTGGTGAAGAGAGGCTGAGGAGCAGCAGCCAGCTTTGCCTCTCCGGCCTCTGTCAAGTGGATTGTGTCCATGGGAGGCTTCTCCCTCTTTGCATCGGGTTCCAAGCCCATAGCGCCCTTGACACGAGACCACGTGACGCTGTCTCTAGCATTTGCGTGATCTAGATAACGAACCCGCTTCTCCACTTTCTCAGGTTGCCATGTCGAAGGCTTGTAGTCCTGTGGCATGGACTTGAACACGGGGATGGACTGCTCAGGAGCAGCAGGTGGTGGCGGTACGAGAGTCGCACCAACGAGATGGGAGACTGTCGGGGGCATACTATCAGGCCTCATGTAGTCTGCTGTGTTCTCAGAGTAAGGGCCCCAATAGTTGGCTGGTAGCTGATCTTCAACCTTGGCTACTTCGCGGAATGGAATGATCTTGCCCTCCTTGACATTGCGGACCTTCACGCCCAGCGTAGATTTGATCTGTGAAGACTCGCTTGTGTCCCTCTTCATCTGCATAGGTCTGCTGATGATGGAGTTGCCGGTGTACTGCGAAGAACCACGACCCTCGATTCCAATGGAGTTGGTCGGCACCGCACTTCGAACAGAAAAGATGAAGTTGTCGCTACGGACGTGCCAACGCTCCTTCGCAGAAGCCACCTTGTTACCCGAAGCTTTGTTGACTGCGTCACTCTTCTTCTTGTCATCTCCAAGAAGACCAGACACAGCTGTGAATGTATGGGGGTTAACAATGGAATTGTCATCTTTCCGTTTATCACCTGCTTCCTGTAGCACAAGCTCCATAAGCTCACGTAGGCTGATAGCTCTCTTCTTCTCAGAGGATCCAGAACCAAAGCTCACGGTGAAACTGACCACAGATAGATCAAAGTGGACGCTGCCGTGGATTGGTGGTCCTTCAAGATGGAGAGAAGCCCCCACGTTGACAGAGATCTTCTTTCTGAAGCGCCAGACTCTAATCTCATAATACACGCCTGCAGATACGGCCATGTCGGCCACATAGTGTAGCGGCTTGAGGTTGACCAGGAAGTCGGCATGGGCATCAAAGTGGGCACCAAGAGGACCGGCGGAGAAGACTGCTTGAAGCATTCCTCCCGCCATGATGGCTCCTGGCGTAATAGCCGCGTATGCATTGCCAGTGACCCTGAGGTTTGAGCTGAGCGTCCACGAGATACCCAGTCGCTGTGGACGAGGGTAATGCGCTGGAACTTGGTACATAGGATGATAGCCACCGAAACTGACCACCCAGTCACCTGAATGTGGGTTATTCTTGCCGAACCAACTTCTGATGGCAAATCCACCAGAGGGACGACAATCCTTGTTGAGGATGAAGGAAGTGGGATTGATGAGACCGTCAACTGAGAGCTCGCCATTGACAAGGTCGAGTTTGCCAACCACAGAGAGATCAATGAGGACAAGAGCTTTATCGGGACTAGCACGTCGAGGAAGAGTAGCTGTTGCACGGGCAATCAAACCAATGTCAGTCTGATTGGGCCCAAGAGCCACTGTTGCAACAGCACGCATGTCGATAGCCTCACAAGCTCGAATTACCAGACCAAGTGCCAACCAAATGGAGCCCATACTAGGCGTCACGAAAGCATCAGGGCCAGTCAGTGACTTTATAGCCTGGTTCATATTGAAGCCTCCTTCTTTTTCAAACCCCTGGATGAGAGGGAATGTGGACAGTTGCTCCACGGTAGGCAATCGGAGACGAGAGTTGTAGCCAAAACCAGCCATCAGACCACGAACCTCTGCCCAACCCATCGTGAAGATGAGTCCTTCCATCATAGCGTATATGAAGAATGAGTCGTATTCCGGTGTACCTGTTGCGGCATTGGCTGGGACTTGCTCATACGAACCAAGTGCTGCGATAGAAAAGGTACTCAATGATATTGCAACGCCGCCAAAATACGCTTTGGTCCCGGGCTTGTGGTGCAGAGCACCTGCGATTTGGATCGGCATGCGACTGAACGACATGGCGAATCCCTCGACTTCAACATCGATTGGTACATGCAGGATGTCGTGCAAGCCGTGGATCTGCTTGGAGTCGAGTCTGACGACAAGGGTAAGACCCTGGATGCCAGTACTGATGGGCCCGATGAGAACACTGGCATCAAGATGGATGCGCAGGACGCCGCCTTCATAGGACAACGAGATACCGGAGAGAGTGAGAGGTCCCTTCTTCTTCGCAAGCGCAGCAGTGGTCGCTGGCGCACCACCGCTAGGAACAGAGGTTTCTGGGGATGTCGTCTTCTCTTGAACTGGAGCAGGAGTGGCTTTGGAGCCAGAAGTGACGGCACCTGCTGGTGCTGGTGCTGTCTTCTTCTTCTCCTTCTTGTCCTGGCCAAAGACGTGGTCGAGAAAGACGCCCTGGCTACCGACAAGACGGAAGTGGAAACCCTCAGCTAACTCTGTATCCTCAGGTCTCATCTTGAATGGCTGATCCCTGAACATCTTGTCGCTTCCGTTCAGAGTACTGATATCCTCTGGCGTAAACATGGTGTTGACCCAGAGGAACTCGAGGGCATCAAATGGTATATCCAGATTTCCGAGGATGGGAAGCTTTGAGATTGATGGCAGAGGACCCAGAGACACACGTATCAGTCTCTTGATGGGCGGAGGCTGATCTACCTTTCCAGTGATAGGAACCATTTGTGCAAACTGGACGTGGAGCATGCCAAACTTGAGCTCCGCACCAAACATGATGTGTGGCTTTGTACCTTTGAGACGAGTCACAAAAATGTCGAACTTGTCTTGACCAGGCTTAGATGCCTTGAAAGTTGTTCCTGTCACAAAATCCGGAAGGATGTCTAGGACTTCCTGGCCCAAAAGCGTTTTCACAGCGTCGCCGAGTGTGAACTCTTTTGAAGCCTTACCGGCCGCTGTTTCCTTATGCAATTCGGCAGTGAGACTCCAATTATTGGCATCTGTACGCTCGAACCTTGTCTCCAGAAGAATACTGGAGATCTTGAGGTTCGCTTCGAACTTGACCCTAGTTGGCTGTCCCTTGCCAGCCGTGATGTCAAGTGCAATGCGCTGTAGCACGATACTCTCCAAGATAGACATCGCATGTGTCTTCTCTTCGCCTGCCGCGAACAAAGAGTGCAGAGCTGTCATGGGGATATGCGATGCATGCGCGCGGAATGAGACTTGGCTCTGCAGTGACGAATACGTTATCATGGCTTGCAGCGATGGTGGAGGATCACCTTGCTTGAAGGGGACAAGGGAAATGGCTCCATCAAGAACGATGTTCAAAGCCTTTGAATCGTAGACGTAGTTGACTGAGAAGCCTAGCATGGTATGATCGATCTGTAGAGACGGGATCTTCGAAGGATCAGAGACTACCGAAGTCTCGGTTGGCTTTCCAATCAAAGCTTCAAGGCGACCACTGACACGCAGACTCTTGTTAGAAACGTAGAGATCAGCCTCGGTAATCTCAGTGGGGATACCAAATGGCAAGTTCTGTACGAAGCTACTGTCGAGGCAACGTAGCGACATGTATGGCTCCGAAGGATCAAGATAGGAGAACTGCTCCCACCGCTCGTAGTCAAGATAGTACTGTAATGGCGGGTCACCCTTTCCTAGTACATTGCCGATGCCACTGAATTCACATTCGCCTGAGAACTCTCCAGTGCCTTTAGTCCAGATGAAGTCCAGAGTGAAGACTGAATGCTTATCCTTGGGAACAAGCACTTGCATAGAAGCTTCGAGTTCCAGACGCATGCCAGCAAGACTTAAACCGCCCTTCCCGTCGTTCAGAAGAGTGACAGTCACTTTTCTCCAGTATATATGAGAAGTGCTGGTATTCTGAGCCTTGGACTGATGACCGGTATTGAGAAGGACCTTCTCCAAGTCATCAATGGCAGTGCCTACTTCGCTGCAGCTCTTCCTGATCCAAGCCTTAAGAGCTTGCCACTGAAGCTCCTTCGAGTAGCAGACGAAGAACACATTGATATGATCTTCTCCTATAGTCACATACATGCCCATCGCACGCTTCTCGCCATTTATATCTGGCTCAGCAGCGATGGTGAGTTCTCCGATAGTGAAGGCGTCTCCCCAAGGACCAGAGGATGGTGATACAGTCCTCTTGGCAATGACAGACATGGGAGGTATGTGATCATTCCAACCAGAGAGGTATTTGTTCAGTAAATTCACTATTTTGCCGTCCAGATTGAGAGATGCCTCAAGTCGAACACAACTTTTGGATCCTGAACCTGGGATGTACCACATCGCGTTGCGAGCTGGCGTGCCAGCCAAAGCACCAAATGTGATTGCGGTTTCTTTAAGCAATATCTTGAGCCAAGGCTTGGGGCTGATATGAGCCACTGCACAAAGATCGGCGAGATCCTTGAACCCACCGTTGGCAGAGCTCGTCTCCAACCCGAGGAGGAGATGGCCGGGGTAGCGATCAATGCCCGTAAGAGTGGTAATCTTGGTATCTTTTGATGCGTGAAAGAAACCAGTCTCAAACTCTTCGTTGAGCACTTTCGCATCCGTAGAAAACACAAGCGGAGCGCTGGTTGTATCTTTGGACACCTTGACCTTGAGACCAGTCATTTCAAGAGATTTTCCATCCGGGCCAAGCTTCAAGTTGACATCAGCACTCTGAAGGTAAGATGCATTTCCGTCAAGTTTCCAAGTTGCGCCAAAGTCTCGTCTCAGAGGATCACTCAGCGAGAGCGGGAATTCGCTTACGTTTGTCTTGATAGCTTCCAAGGAAGTCTCAAAGACTATGGGTCCTGACGAAGTAAGAAACGCCTGAGTGCCAGTGTCTGGAGTTGAGAAGACGATGTGATCAGACGGGACGGTACCAGCGCTGATACCTGGCGTTGCACTGCGAATTTGAGTTGATTGACCAGTTGCTGCGAGCATGTATTGGTCTTTGAGGGGGATAAGCTGTTGCGCTGGGGGAGGGAAGCTTGGGGCGGTTGTAGCTGGGTTTGTGATGGGTGTCACGCCTGGTCCAGCGGGAGCTGAAGTTTGTGGCAGGACTTTTGGCTCACTCGATACCGGAGCAGCCACAGGTACAGTTGCAACATCTCCAGGTTGCTGAACAGCTGGGACGCCCGGGACTGAGGCTGGCGGTGGGACGTTTTGCCCACTTGACGCTGGAGGAGCCGCAGGTAAAGTTGCAATATCTCCAGTGTGGGAAGGTTGTTGCAGATCCGGTCCTGACTGAACAGGAACATCAGACTTGGGGGCAGGAACGACTTCAGTCCCAGGGCCAGCAATGATTCCTGGAGCCACAGGGCCAGCAGGAGGACTTGCCAATGCTGGGTCTCCTGCCGTGAGAGGAGGCAATACTCCGCTTGGTGCCTGCACGCTTCCTGACGTTGGAGTTGTGGTGGGCAAGCTGGTAGATGGAGTACCGGAACCAATCCCTCCAGGCTTGTCACCTCCAGTCTGCCCAGGAAGTACAGGCCGGTCTCCAGCAGGGGGCGATGCTGATCCAGCGGCTGTCTGTGTACCCGACGATGCATAGCGAGAGCCTCCAGATGAGGCTCGAGGTCGCTTGTCAACATCGCCAGCTCTTCCGATCACTGGCCGACCATGACCGAGTGATCGTCTACCCGGTTTGGCACGATGCGGAACGTCATCGCGAGGCTCATCATCTTCCAACCATTTCTTGACTTGACGATGCCTATGGCGCTGGCGATGATTTTGCCCAGAATGATCGTCAAAATCGGCATCTAGCGAGGCATGGTCCTGTTTACGCTTGACTGTAGAGCGCGTCCAGTCCCTTTCACCAAAGAAACGGCAAGGCGTGCTCACGACTCTGATGCCACCAGCAGCTTCTGCGCTTGTATTCTCATCAGAGTCTGAGCTCTTTGAAGTTATAGACTGACCATCTCAATTAATTTACGCTTGCGACTTTGGGATGAGTTGACTTACACGAGTTTTGAGAGTCACTAGCCTGCCAGGCTTGTGAAGTAAGCTGCCTCGCCCAACTAAGGTCGAAGCAATAAGCTCATCGGCGCTGAACACAAATGCCTTGTCTACCAGAGTTTCTTGCTGGTCTGGCATTGACGGCGGCCACTTGTCGCTGGCCGATCGTCTTCCATGAACGTGGTGGGACATTGTATCCTCGCCAAAGCTGCGATGCTCGAAGTGAGCATTCGTCTGCTATGAACAAAGATTGTGATTAGAGAAAGACTGTATCAGTGCCAAGGTCTGTCACTCGGGGAGCTGGATGAGATGAACGGCCAGATGCTCAATCGCACGCAGGCCGAGCAGAGTCCATGCCGATCAGAGCTGGACAACCCCGGACTGCAAGCTATTTCGGATACAGTCTTCAGCCATGGCCTAGAACACTAAATTCGCCCTTTCTCTATCCCTGCTCATGTAAGTCACTTGAGCGGCATCAAGGATTCAATTGCTCAGATGCAAGAGAGCCAATACTCCTCAATCGGCATGCAGCTTCTTTCCAGCCGTCACATATTACTCGAGACATGCAGCAACTAACTCCAATTGTGTGACCGGAGTTTCCGCTATTCGATAAGTCAATGCGTGAATCGATAGTCTACGGGAGCGGGCGCTTGCGTATAGCATCGGCTGTTGGTTCATGCGTAAAGTCGAGGCGTTCTCGCGATGTGGGCGTCGGTACGGCCCTCAAGGAGCTACATGATAGGTGGCGTAAACGAGCGTTGAGGCTAGTAAACGCTTCTTTCGTCTTAGATAAAACGAAACTATCGAAAAGAGCATCTCCCACGTGGAGGGGAAGGCCGTTTTGGGATGGCGAGAGGAGAGCTGAGCTTTAGCTGCATGCAGGGTCTCGAACGATTTCTCCGGGGTGTGCAGGACAAGCTTTTAGGAGTTTGGCGTCGAGACCATTGACTTTACAGGGGTGTGGTGCCCTAGGCTGTTTGTGTAAGTGCCCTGTGAGAATTTTCGGGGCGAATTGGAGTGCGGCTGATCTTGGCTGGGTCAACTACCCTAAGGCTGCCTCTCGTGAATATTGGGCTGCTTCTATGCTGAATGAACAGCCGCCCAGGTTGGTAAAGAGGCTGTAGTCTATGAGGACATATTCAAGGTTGAGCTCTCTGCAAAGTTCTATTGTCTTGTACTCTACTGATTAGGCAATTCGGGGGTGTGACATGGAGATACGTTACTCAACATATGGTGAGCTTCAAATTTCGCAAGTTAAGAATAGTGTGGTCATGCTTGATGTGTATGACAACGCCTTTCAATTGAGATAATGTCGGCAATACTTGAGATAAATATTCAATATGTACAAAATCCTCCTGATTATTCCTTTCGTAGCGTCCATTTATCCATGACATCAATTGTCTTCACCACTGAAACTTCCTTACCCTCAGCATTCTTACCCTTCTCCCACCTCCCATAAACCTCCCTCGCCTTAATCTCAACATCATTACCCACAACACCATTGACCGTAGCCCTAATCAGCATGAAACTAGCATCCAACCCCTCCGCAAACGTAGCACCCCCTCCAGCCGTCCCACGAGGCTTCAAATGAACAACCATCTCAGCAGCTCTCTCTTTTGTAGCCGCTCTATGTGTCGTAGCCGCAATCCACTGCTGTCTTGGCCCAATGGCGCGCACAGAAGGCAGCGGTGCGAGATGGTCAAGAAGATGGGATGGATCTTCACCAATGGGGATGGTGACTTCAATGGTAAACACTTCTGTTCCTGCTGGAACATTCGTGGGCGCAGTGCTAGCTTTGATGGAGAAGACAATGTTTTGAGGTGTGTTGGATTGCGGTGGTATGCTGCGGCCTGGGGAGTCTTGAGAAAATGCCAACTTTGTGAACCACGACTTGAGCCTGGCTTCTGTGTTCTCAGGTAAATGCTTGATTGCCAGTTCGCGATCATCTTCTTCAGGTTCTGGCTGTTCAGGGAAGATGACTCGAGGCTTGCTCTCTTTGTCAGCGGTCACATTGAAGTCGAGTGTAACGGAGTGATCGCGCTCCAGCAACTGCGTCGCGATATAGACCACTTTCGAGTCTGATGCTGGCTTATCCCAGACACGGTCTTTGTTCTGATCAATGAAGAAGTCCATCATGTTGACCACGAGATGAGGCGTCAGAACACCAGTGTCGTGGTTCCAGATGGGCTTGATGGGGAAACCAGAAGGACTGATGACACCAGTCCTACTCCACTTGATCTTCTTTTCCACTTCAGCTTTTGGCAGAGCGTTCTTGAACTGCTCCGTCATCGTCAAGAATGGCTTCATCTCGCAGGTAAATTCCATAGAATCTTTGTAGACGTCTCCCAAACTGTACCTCTGCTGGTGTGGCGGTAGTTTGAGCTTGACGGTGTAGTCTACTAATCTCTGTTCTTGACCTCTTGCGACGAGGCAGAGGATCATGTCCTCGTTACGTGTTCGGTACGCGCAGTTTAGAGGAGTGTCTTCTTTTGACCCTGGACGTTTGGTAGTGATGGTCATTTCGAGATCGGGGAATGATTCCACGATACCGCTGCGGACGATGAAGCCGGAGCCACCAATTTGTACACGATCAGCTGGTGCATCCTTAAGATACAGGTTGAAGGCATAGCGAATAAGATCGCGGACAGGATCACTACCTCCTCCCATAGTATTGGCTAGACTCATCGCGCCATCGACAAGAGCATCAATCCAGGTATCATCCATGAGAAAGCAGTTGACACTCTCTTTCGCAAGGACAGCTGGGTCGGGGAAGAGATACGTCGCTGGGATTAGCTTCAAAGACATGAGATTGTCAATGAGCCAATTGAACACGAGTCCCAACTGAGGAATTGAAGAAACGAGGGACGTAGCCTGGCATAGCTCCCGAGTTTTCTCCTCAATATAGGGCTTTGCTGCACTTTCAAGATGCCTGCGTAGTTTCTTAAAGGTCATCACGCCCGGCGCTGCGGCCATGGATGTCGCTGCAGGAGAAGGGACCTGCCATCTTAATTCTCCTTCTCTCGGCAGATCCTTCATCTTTGCCGCCACAGAGCCGTTGAAAAGCCCATCAAGTTTCGATAACGCGCTATCAACAACAGCGTCTGCCTTGTGCATGAGTTTTGATTGCTCATTCTCTGCATCCTCGTTCTCTGAGATCTTGGATTTGGTCACGGCCTTCATGCACAGCTTGCGGCGCAGGTAGGCAATGGCCGTTGAGAACTTGGCATCGCGACCTGCCAGTGTTCGACCTAGCTCCCAGGCCGTGTTGTACGAGATATCGAGAATTCTTGCTGAAGTGTCGATGATCTGTAAGTCGGTTCCGTGGACGCTTGGCTTGATGCGCGCTTTGCGTGATAAACCAGGGATGAGCGGTCCTCGAAACAGCGCCATAGAGGATTCACCAGCGATGTCGCGATGGCGCACAATCGTGTATCCCTCTGTGACTCTTCGACGAACCCATGCAGCCGATGGGTCGTCTGGCTTGTTAGGATCTGTGGGAGGAAGTTTGATCGCCAGAGGTCTTATGTTCTTCTGATCTGCGAGATGCTTAAACATCTCAAGATCTTGAGAGGCATTGTTCTTTTCCCAGGTAAAAGTCCAGGAAAACAGAGAGACAAGTGCGATTGTTGCTGAAGCCTGGCTCGCAGCCTTCCAATCGATGCGGCCGTCTAAAGTCTCAATTGAGATGATGTGGGCGTACACTTGGACGGGCTGGTCGCCTAAAGTATAGGGCCTCGCCCGATGACCGATGAGCGTGCTGAGTTTGTTCGTTACATGACCGCTCTCATCCTTGACACCACTGTCAGTGATGTACGTGAGTAGTTTATAGCGATCCAAGTCTGGTCCTGCTTGCTGATCCGTCTTGCCAGTTGAGTCTTGACGCTCAAAATACATCTTGAACGCGCTGCTCTTGACAAACAGGAAATCAGCAGTGGCTGGTGATCCATCACCCTTTACCGGAACGTCAGAGTCAGAATAGTCATTCTTATGACACCACTTCGAGCGATTACTGTTGAAAAGGCTCAAAGGAAGCGTGAATGATCGAGTACCCGAGGGTTTAGCAGCGCTGGTCACTTCCGGAGGCACACACAGATCCTCATCTGTAAACAGAAGTAAAGCAATCCATGGCGTCGGAGCAGTGCCCGGCTTGTGTGTTTGTGAGCGTTCCCACGGTGTCGCTCCTTTGAGAACGACATGAGGAAGTGTTGTTGCGCTCACGGTGCGCAGATTTGGCGGATAGAATGAGTGAACGAGCTCTGGCGGTATGGCATATGGCTGACACGCCTTGACTGTGACGGGTTGTGTTGACACCAATTTCTCAGTGTCTTTGCCAGATATGACCTCTTGTGTAGTGATTATCTCATATTCGCCCGGAGGCATAGGAGGGATCTCATAGGCATAGAGACGAGCTTTCGCATCGGCGGTGTCGTAGGCAGTTGAACTGCTGGACGATGCCGTCGCGATTTGCTTAGTATTAGACATACTGCCGCTTCAACTGAGAAATATGATGATGATGCAAAAGGCAGTAAAGTGTACGATGGGGGCGGCCAAGCTCAACCGTGGAATTGATTGAGGGGCCTTTGACGGAGGACGAGTATGAAGACTTCACGACACAAGGTCTCGAGAGCTTACACGAAGCAGACCTGTCAATGGCAATCAACTTCGCCATGGTGCCAATCTCGCAGTAGAATGTGTAATTCTTCAAAGACGATTTGTGTCTAGACTCAAGCCCATGTTCGCTGCATCTATCCCCTGCCAAGCGGGTTACAGTTGAGATCACTAGAACGTGAGACCTGCATCTAAACTATCGAAATAGTAAATCACGCGCTTGGAAACTTGCCCGTTTAGAACCTCAGCGAATACGGCGTTTCCGTTTCGGTTGAGCACAGGCAAATCGATGCACACGCCCTGAGCTAGCGCTCGAAACTAGGCGTTTCTTAGCGAGCGTCCCAGCTCCCGGGCCGCTAGTGGCCGTTCAGCCAGCCGCTATAAGGGGAAACAGGAAGAGGCTAACCAAGCATTTGGTGGTGTGTTGCCGTTCTTCCCGTAGGCCTCTGGGGGAAATGTTCCGCTGGGGGTGAGAAGTACACGGTGCATTTCGCACTGTTCGATGACTTGGGGACTGGACCCTGAAAGAGTGGTTGGTTACTGGGCCTCGGCCTGTGTGTCTCAGTCGCGTATCGCAAGCTGGATGAATCCTAGCTAGCATCTTACGAGTATCGATTCCGTGCTATTAGATACTAGCGATGGCTAGAACTGGCAGGGTATCTTGCGCTGCGCATCTGATTGCCAGGAAGAAACGTGGAAGCTCGAGGTTGATTACTCGCCATTGACCATAACGACCATCTTCACTATCGCCAACATACGACCAAATCCCCATCCCTTCTCCATCAAGTTTGTTGGCGCATACTTTCACAATGACAGCGACGATGGGTTCCAAACCTCCAGCAGTCGACCCAGCAGATGTGTCAGAAGATGAGCAAGAAACTCCAATTTACTTGGAGACGCCATCTGCACCTAAACCACAAAAGCCCGTCAAGAAGGCCACAGACATTGATTGCTGGTCCATGAACCTCGATGCCTTCATTCTCAATAAGCACATCTTTAACGAAGAGCACTTTATCGCACCACTAAACAGGCCCGACAATTCGTCGTTTCTGTCTGGGGAATTCTCAGCGCCAGATGCGATCCCCAATGTTGACATTGACGGAGCGTATCCGTGGTACTCAAACTCTCGCATTGCGGATATCACACAAACACCAGAAGTTGATAAGGATGATAAAAATAAATATGATCGCATGCTGCGTAGTGAGCGATTGGGCGTCTATCTACATTGGACGCTGCCGCAGCATTTCCGTAATGGAAAGACGAAGGATACCGACGATGAAAAGGCAGGAGACGTCGCAGTAAGTCTAACAATTGTTCTATATCATATCGAAACTGTCATGACTGACAAGAGATAGCAAACACATGTGCCAGATCGTTGGATAGTCTTCAGATGCATCACTGAAGCTTCTGAACCTGGCGCTCCAGCATTGGCTGCCTTCATAGTTGAGAGCAATCGCATCCGCCATTTTGGCGGACACTTTGACCCATCCACAGACGACACGTTAGATGTAGAGACAGAGGCGTCTCCATTCATCGACCAAAAAGTCTCAGTGGAAAAGCAAGTCGATGTGTTTATGGGTATGAAGCGCAAGTTCGACGATGACTGGAATGACCCTGATCCCAATGGTCTTTACCACTCGCCGTTAGCATTACTAGACTCTGCCAATCCTCTGTTCCCAGACTTTCAGCATCACAACTCGAACATCTTCTCCATTCACGACGATGTGAGCTGGAAAGATAGTGCAGGCAAGCTCATCCAGCCAGCGTCTGCGACTATCTCGTACGCTGTCTTTGGCTACCATTCAACGTTTCATTCGCAGCATGACGAGAAGAAGTCTATTACCCACGGCGCCATGTACAATGTCAGGTGGACGAGAGATAAAGCGCCTGAAAACTCCGAGGCGCTTAATATCGCCAGGAACGTGAGCAAAAAGCAGCCCATAGCTATGGGATCAGACTCGCTGGAAGCACTCGAGGCATACCTCCATGCTTTACCAGAAGATACGAGCCCTGCGCAAAAGATAGCAGCCCATCAGAGTTTAGAGCCCAAGCGCTGGAGCAACAGCGACTGGATTGCGCTCATCGACGAGATGAAGATGGCAATTGGACAATCCGGTCAAGGTGGACTTCTTGACTCTCACGTACCGCAGAACCTCAGAGCTGGTTTCAAGCCTACAGACGGAGGCAAGAAGTGGCGCTTCAATAATGACAAGGTCTCCGCAGATGGAAATGACCAGCCCATCAATCCCAACAAAATGAAGGAGCTGCATGTTCCTACCGCAGACGAAATGAAAGCCTTGCTCAAAGCGGATAGGTTCCAAGCATACATAGATGCTTTAGACCGTCAGGAAGGATATCTTCGCCATCGCCTCTTCTGCGAGTGGTGGAAGCGTCGGGCCCGTGTACCAGGAGGTCGATGGGCGGAACCCTCAATTCGCGCGGAATGCAGCAAGAGAATCCGCGATGATCTAGCGGCTTTGAAGATTGTCAGAGAGTTGCGCAGTAAGTATAATCAAGATCAAGTGCCTGCCGACTTGGAAAAGATGCACGCCACTGCTAGATCAGAATTCTTCAGCCGTACGTCTCCTTCAATTGTCATGGGGGGACTTGGCACAGCGTGGCCTTCAGAGTTTCTCGTCAAGAAGAACAACGAGGCTAGGCCATTGAGCTCTCTGCCCTTTACTGGAAAGCAAGGAGCAGAATTGGTACAGCAGTGGTTGAAGGAGCTGGTGGGTGCCAAGTCTGGCGATGCAAATCACCAGTTGTGCATGGTCCACGGCATGAAACTCTTCTTCCAGAACCCAGAATTGGTGAAGAAGATTGTCGATGCGCAAAAGTCAAATAAGGGCCTTATGAGACTTCCAGCCTTGTTTGAGTCTCTAGACAGCCTCAATGCTCTCAACTACACAGCACCAGGTTGGGTCCGTGTTGGAGTTGATGCGTTGATACAGGAATGGGCATATGCCTTGAGTATCGGCGATCCAGAGAAGATGAAAGAACCAAGGCCTGCCTACTACAACAAAGCCGACACTCATTGGAATGATACACAGCCCTGCCGTGTGTTGTTTCTAGAGTGGGAGGTTGAGTACTACCATCTACCCAAGCGATTCTGGACGTTGCAAAGATTGAGCGATGGTACGGCAGACTACAGAATTGCACCGGGTGTCAACATCTCGTCGTTTGACATGATGGACCTTCACAAACGCACCGTCTCAGGACGAAGTATTCTGCGACCCAATGCTGAGTGGGCGATGACAACGCTGGCGCAACAACTGCTGGACAAGCTGGATAATGAGTCTCTCAAAAAGAAAGCAAACCTAGCAGGTGGAAAGGCTCAAATACTGTCGCAACTGGAGAAGTCACTGAAGAGTCTTAACCTCGTATCTGGAAATCTTGACGGTTTCACGGATCAGCTTCTCACTCTTCATGGAGGTATTCATGTATCGCCTTACAAGTCTGACACTCATCCTCCGCGCAACGAGAAAGAAACATCGCTCCTCAACGCGCTACTTGAGTCGGAGAACGGCCACGATGTCACTCCGTTCGGTGAAGACGTCTGTTCCATCGACAAAGCAGAGCGGGACTTCAAGCCTGTTACCCACGGCCAAGCGCGCTTCACAAAGTTCAACATCATCGACAAATTCGGCCAAGTCGTCTCACCAATCCACACACCAGATGTCATCAACAAGACCAAGCCTCTGTATCCCTGCCTCGGCCGCACAATTGCATGTCAACCGAACGAAGCAGAGGGTGGAGGTTTTGCCAATAGTGTGGAACTAGATAAAGAGCACTGTTCGCAATTCTTCCAGCTCGGCCATCGCATCAATCAAGACGCTAGACTCAACGTTCAATTCGTCGTGAACTCTGCTGACGTTGATGCGCACCACGAGACAACGCAGTTCTTCAGTGGTGATTTTGAAGCAGGCATCGGTCAGAGGCATCATGTTTGGCGTCCTACAACAGAGTACGAGGATCCTGTCTGGGGTTGGCTCATGCTTGACTTTCGCACCATGGGCATTCAAGTCTACAACGCTGCTGGTGAAAGTATGGGTGAAGCTCTGGTGCCGGATAATATCCACGGCAAAGCATATTGGCAAGTTCACTACGCCGAGGGTGATATGTCCGAAGCAGCAAATGAGTCATCACAGCTTCAACAGCTCATGAAGCGCATGTCTGATGCCAAGTTCCTCGTCGGTTTATGGGCGATGCTGTCTGATGCGTGCCAGAATATTTACAACGACCCTTTGACTGGTGATGCGCAGATGCTCAATATGGTGGGACGGCCGCTTGCCCTTGTCAATATCGGCATGAATCTTGAGCTTGCTACGCCTGTGATGCAGTCGCAGAGCTACCAGGACTTGTTGAAGAAGGAGGAGATCAAACTTGACGAGTACAAGTTTGAGGTCCTTCTTGGCGACAAGTCAAATCTGCGTGATGGACTCATCGGCTATTTCCCTCCTTCGCCAGAGCCATCTACACCAACCACTCCCACTCATGTCCCAGAGCCTCAAGATCGTGTAACAGATAAGCGCCCCGACATCAACTGCGTCTACACCGAGTTCGGTTATCCAGGACGTAACATCGTCGCAGGCGACAACCAAAAGCCCGACTCATTCGCCTCTCCCAGCTCAAGCAAGGTGTACCTCTCACCTTTACACGTCGATCCCTCCAAGTGCATCCCTGATCCTACCAAAGACTACTCCAAAACCTACGACGCAGCAGCTGCTTACCACCGCGGCATCTGGAATCATCCTTCAACTGTTGTCCTCGGCGCTATTGTAGACCCTTACCAACCCATTCATATCGCCACGGGCATTCTACCATCAACGACACTGAAGCTTCCTCAGTGGATCATTGACCAGACTCTCAAGAAGCTACGCATTCTCTTGCGTGGTGGACCTGTTCTTACAAGATCAGACCTTCCCGGTATTGACACCAGTCTTGATTCATGGAAGAAGCCTATGAACCAGACCACAGCTGAAGCATATATTCCTGCTCTTACCGATAAGGGCGAGTGGTCATGGCTACAGCCTAACCTGGCGGCGTATACACTGCCCGGAGATGATGATGAGTACCTACCTCAGTTTGTGCCGTACAACCTGAAGTCAGCGCCTTCAGACTACCCTCTGGAGATGGGCCCGCATACGGTGTTGGAGGGTTTCTACAAGTTCGAGCTTTCTCAGATGAAGCCGAATGCAGAGCTGAGAGCGGGTAATCCAGCGGAGGGTGGTGACGCAAAGCAACAAACGGAAGTGAAGAAGTAATTGAGAAGTGGTGGAAGGCGATGTGAGATTGCCTAGTTACGGTTTTCTTCACCTGTATATAAATGTCTGTCTTGTCTATCAGGCGCTAGTCTTTGCTTGCTTAGTTTCTGTTGATGAAATACCACAATTCTTATTCTCAATCTCGCATCATAGCTCTGACTTGACTAGTTCAGCTCTGACTGTGAATACACCTTGTCACGATCAGAGCATAACGACTCTTTGTTATGGGCTTTGTTCTTCAGAAATTATTATCTACTGTTTGAGTCTGTGTGCCATTGTGAACCAGTCACTGTATATCTCATCGCTTGAGTCCATGTCTCTGAAACCAATTCTGATGATGCTCCTCCTCCCATCTCTTCTCCGCCCTCCTCAACGTCGCCGAAACATCCCAGAAATCCCTCCTCTGCGCCACATCCCTCGCCGTCCTCCCCTTATTATCCTTAATCGTCGGATCCGCCTTCCAATCCCTCAACACCCTAATAACCTCCCTCTTCTCATCATCCCCATCCTCCGCAACACTAGCAGCATAATGCAACGGCGTCCGTCCATCCGTTGTACGAGCGTTAGGATCAGCATGGGCGTCGTCAACTAGTAGTTCTACAAGCGCGGCTGATGCATACCGCGCTGCGAGGTGGAGGGGTGTGCGGCCCCCGTTGGCGCGTGCGTTGGGGTTCGCGGAGGAGTCGAGGAGGAGCATTGCTATGGCGAGGTGGTCGCGTTCTGCGGCGAGATGGAGAGGTGTGAAGCCGTTTTGATCGCGGGTTGAGGGGGAGGCGTGGCGGAGTGCGGAGTTGCAGGCTTGGATGTCGCCGTTCCAGGCGGCGTCGAGGAGGACTTCTTCGGGGTCTTCTACGGGTGCTGGTGGCCTTGGAGGCTTGGCTTCCACTGGTGTTGGTTGCGCAGGTTTGATGCCCGTGGGCTCTTCTTTCTTCAATGGCACCTCTGGCACTTCTGGGGCCTCTGGGGCCTCTGTTGGCCGTGCAGCTTCGGCCTTGGGTGATGATGTTGGAAGATCGGCCAGGTCATCGTCAACCTTTAGCTTCACACCCTTGGGAGAATCTGGAGGAGCCTCATCGGTATTCTGCTGAGCCTCAGGTTCACCAACATCCTTCTCAGGTTGCTTTGGCTTGTCCTCCGGCGCCACTTCCTTCGCAGTCTCAACCTTGGGCTCACTTGACTCATCAGAGGGCGCGGACCGCGCAGCATCCTCATCAAGTGACTTCCGATATCGACCCACGGGAGGAGGGTCCAAGTCAATTGAGCCCGCTCTGGACTTTGAACTAGGCTGTGCTGTACTTGAGCGTCGGGCATCCGCAGAATCGGACGATCGCCCTGGAGCTGGCGGTGGTACTGGATTGTCAAAGCCGGGAGGAGCAGGTTTCATTAGGGCGCGTCTGAGGTAAGTGTCAGTATGGTAGGATGCAGTACGATGGTGTATAACTTACGAGTAAATGTTGACCATTAGCCTGCTAAGAGCAGCCAATTGCTTCTCCAGCTCACCATCAGCCAGTTTGATCTTCTCCTCCCACTCATCCTTATACTTGTAAGAGTTATAAAACTCCTCAAGGCCACCAAACATCGTCCCCTCCAGTCCATCACTGCTGATCTCTTGAAGTAGCTTCGTCATTTCGTCCAGAGCAGCTGTCGCATTCCTGATCGCTTCATCAATCTGCCTCCTCATGGGTTTCGCATCATCTCCCTCAATGATGTCAGGTCGTGCCTCGAGTGTATTCTGGATCTGGGTGATGGTGTCTCTTGCTGTTGTTGCCTTTGCCGACAGTTCGTGGATCTCCTCGGGGGTCTTTTGAAGCTTCATGAACCAATCTGTCCATTCTTTGGCTGTGTCGGCGTGTTTACCCAGCGCTTCGATACCAGCGTAGGCTGCGACGGCCTGGGGGAAATGTTTCATGAAGTCAAAGCCCTTCTTCTTAGGCTCATTCTCAGCGGGATTCTCGGCAGATTTGGCCTCCTTTTGCTCTGGAGACTTGACAGAATGTCTTCGAGAGGAGGGCTGTGAGTTTCCTACACCCGAATAGCTGGATCTCCTCCCTGTCGCTGAGTCAAGCGTTTCATGAGAACGAAGTGGTGAATTTCCTCTCGATCGAGGTCGCCCTCTCAGCATGTCCGCGGCTAAATGAGGTGCTGGTCTATACGCCGACGGAGGCGATCTCTTCCCGGCCCCGGGCGGACGTCTTGGTGAAGGCGGCGGCTCATAAGATGGACGTCTCCTAGGATCAGGTCGTGAGCTGTCCGTCGGGTAAGACCTCATTGGCGGACGCGCGACTGCAGGCTTTGGAGAGTGCGGAAACGGTGGTGTTTCGGGTCCATAAGGTCGCGGCTTCTGGCGTCGTTCTGGAGTCGGAGATCTACGACGCGATGTAGGCCTACTCTCATCCTCCGACATTAAGTCCGAATCTCTCGTCATGCGCCGTCTCAGCGCTCGTTGCACAGGCGCAGGTGGAGGTGGTCTCGCTTGAGGCGACACAGACCTGAAGCCTGAGTCCCTACGCCTTGGTCGCTCATAGTAAGATTGTCTCGGGCTTGATGAAGGAGGATATCGCGGTCGCCGACTTTCAGCTTCATAAGATCTTGATCTTTGCGCAGCGCCTACTCCAGGTGGAGGTCTCAACGGTCCCTCATTTTTAATCGTTGGTGGCGGATGACTTGGCGGGGGTCTGGAATAAGATGCGCTCGGCGTTCTAAGAGGCGGTCTCTTCGGCGCAGGCGCTGGTGTCGGTCTGGTAGACGACCTCAACGAAGGAGCTTTCTTTGGCATTATGTTCACAATAAATGTGCCAAATCTCACTTGCACTTTTGCAAATATCGCTCAGGTACAGGGCTCCTCTTAAGAAGATGCAGATAAGCTAGCGACAGATAAAACAGGCCCCAGGGACCGGCATGACGCCATGGCATGCATGTCACAGGCGCTGTACTCCGTAGAAATCCGGGGCATCGAATTAATTGGTTCTGTAACGAAGGACGGGGTGAGCAGTGTGACGTGTCTGCTGATCCACCCTAGACCGGGGGGGGATGATCAGAAACCCTTTTTGAGCGGGCCGTGACGGGGACCAAGGAAGATGGACTAGGGATCGATGTACAATTATATCATGCTAATCTTTATTAGAATATGGTTGGAGAATTCAACTGTAAATATTTTAGCAGGCATATTGTAGGGCCTTGATCTTGAGATCTTGCAGATGCAGTGCAACTCTTGATGCAAGAATACCTCAAGATACGTCTGTGGCTGTGTTTGTTTGCCTGTCGCATGATGGTTGGCCTCATTTAAGATGGTTGTGTTGCCTGCTGCTGGGTTATATCACATGATGCGCGAGTTAAAACTGTCTGATTGATGCCTGATCCTGGTGAGATCAAGTTAGTCATGTAGGACGATTGTCAGCTGCCAAGATCACAATCCCAGTACACGGAAACACTTATTCTAGGCAGGAGATCGTCTGAGGCATATTTTCGCAAAAGTGTAACAATGGTGGAGATTGCATTCTATAATTCTATCGAGAGTCCTATCAAGTAGATAGAGGAGAATCTGAGTATGCCGGGGGACTCATCCGAGCCCATACTCCCATCAAGTCAGCCCTAAATGCCGCTGCAACAGGAAACGTCCTCTCAACCACCAATAGATTCTGCATGATACAGTCCTGCTGCCAGCCCTGCCACGACCGTGCACCCGCAACTCGCAGTGGGAAAAGTACTAATAACGGAGAGATGGAAGAATTATACAAAACGACATTTGTATGAGTCAATATATTGACGACGTGCATTTGTATCTCCTCTTCGCTCAAGTTGGGCGCCACGATACCCTTGTCTTGCCAATATGGAATTTCGTAGTCGAAGACACCGGAGAGGTAGATACTTGTAGCTGCGAAGAATGCTTTGGTCAAGGCTGAGAAGCTCCCACTCGCATTCTCAGCAGACTGTTGTTTTGAAGATCCGTCTTTGGCTTCCCAGTCGACGAGAGCTTGTCTTAGGCGAAACCCTTCTTGAGCAACATCAAAGGCTTCGTCTAGATATTTCGGGAGATCAACAACATCTGTGTCTGAGTGGTAGATAAGGTTTATCGCCCTGAGACAAATCATTAAAAACCATGCTTCATAGAAGAAGGGATTACTTACCGAACACGAAGAGTTGAGCACGAGACGATGATATCCAAAAGTTCATTCAGCGAGTTCTTATCGCCTTGCTCTTTGGCCCTCATATCCCGTGTGAGGCATCTCCAATCTGGTTTTGCAAGAAACGTTGGCTCGTTAAATATTATAGCTCGACAGACTTCAAAGATTCGTATTTCGGTGAAAAAGCGTTGTCCGTGACCTGATTTGCATGATGTTGGACCTGCAGCGACAAGTGCTTTGGAGGTGCCGTGAACGAGGTGCTGTATCCAACCTTGGCCGGTTGCATCAGTCATAAGCTTCAATATGTTAGCTCGGCCACAATGAAGAGTCCGCAAAGATTGCTCACCTCGAATAGACCAAGTAAGTGAGTAGTCCACAAGATGCGATGCCGGGCGCTAGGCTCTTGATCAAACTTCTCAAGAGCATTTCTCAAGCCCAAAACAGACTTTGAGTAGTGATGAACAGCCAAGTTGTAAGTCTTGCTTGGGTCAACACCTTCTGATGCGTTTAGCTTGACCGCCTGCATCGCCCCCAACGAAAGAACAGCATCGTGGAGAAATGTCCCCGATTCTTGATCTTTCATCAAGATAACGACATCTGTAAAAATTTCCGTCCTCGGATTGCAGTTGTTCCTCCTCAAAAATGTGTCGAAGTAGTGTGAAAGATAGTAGATCTGATCGCCCGTAGCGATGGTAACCAATCGAGGAGGCTGGCTCTTGCAAGCACCAGCTGAAACGCGGACCACAGTCTTTTTACCAGACTCATCCTGATTGATCCAAATCTGCTTAGGCTTCTGCTTCTCAAAAGCACACTCAACCCTCCTCCTCACACAATTGCTGCACGGAACACTTCCAGAACACTGCATCACAAGGATCAGCCATGTACGATGACGACTTATCTCGGTACTTGCCTTGAGATGGCTTGCAGCACATGCAAGGCACCGCGATCGTTTCTTGCGTCTATCAAAAGGTCCAACCGGCATTTTCTCTATATTCCTTGTCGCGTGTGATGTGAAAGATGGTGACTCGACTGGGGGAAGCTTGGGTTTATACTCAAAGTGGTATCGATTGAGCGAGATGAGCTTGGCATGTCGCGATACCCTTTTTGGAAACGATTGAGCGACGCTAGTGTTGTGAGCCAATCATGGTGTTGGCTTGGCGGGGAGCTGAACTTCACGATTAAAAACGGTTCTTGGCAAATGGATGAGAAATGTCAATTCGCTTGAACTTAACTCCTTTGAGTATGGTAGAGGCTGTGTTTCTGGAATGATTATGGAAGATCCCACGAGTTTGGGTTTGAGCTTTACCGATAATGTAATGAATCCTGCGAGCTTTGGCATCTAGTACGAAAACTACGATGCTACTTCATGATGGATGTCTTTTCATCTGATTATAAGATGCCTTTCCATCCCTCTCAATGACACCTCTCTCAACAACCTCACCGACCATTCAACTCATATTACCTTCTTTCATTCACTACAACCAAGTCTTTTTATCCGACACCTTCACTATGCAGTTCTCTCTCCTGTTTCTCTCCCTCGTTGGGGCCGGAAATGCCATCCTTCTCCCCAAGCCAAGCGGTCCATACGGCACTGCCCTTCGCATCGAAGGCATGACCGACAAAAGCCGCATCGACCCGTATGACCCCAAGAAAGGTCATCGACAAGTCCTAGCCTCAATCTTCTGGCCCGTCGAGTCATCATCTTGCTCAAACAAGGTGGTTCCATACATGCCGCCCGCTACAGCCAAAGCATATGGACAACAGATAGCGCAGTTGGGTCTATCAAATGATACCTTTTCTGCTCTTGAGTTCCAAGTCTGCAAGACTCCTGTTCCTCAGAAAGGGTGTGAAAGCGAGAAGAAGTCATTTCCCGTTGCTGTCTTTTCACCTGGTGCTGGCAACTCTAGGTTGATTTACAGCCTCATGGCTCGCTCGCTGGCTAGTTATGGAAACGTCGTGGTTCTGATTG
The DNA here is from genome assembly GCA_001262555.1 of Fusarium nygamai. Taxonomy (NCBI): domain Eukaryota; kingdom Fungi; phylum Ascomycota; class Sordariomycetes; order Hypocreales; family Nectriaceae; genus Fusarium; species Fusarium nygamai. The sequence continues at coordinate 734,895 of LBNR01000006.1, forward strand.
ATCATCCCTACGACCCTCCTGTTGTTGAGTTTCCTGATGGAAAGATCATCAAGGGCGGAAACATCCCCGATGACCCGAAATCCAATCAGCAGCTGGGTTCGGTATGTATATCTCGAACGTCTCGTACGACACAAGGGCCTTGCTAACTCTTCACAGGTCAAGGCAAAGGACATCTCCTTCACCATCTCAGAACTTCTACGTCCTTCATTCCAAAAGAAGGTCTTTAAGGGTCTTCCAGGCTCAATCAACAACAAGAAAATCGTTGCCCTTGGTCACTCCCTCGGCGGTGCCAGTGCAGCCATAGCAATGGTATCAGACAACCGCATCCGTGGTGGTATGGACCTGGACGGCCAGATCTTCGAACCCGCTCTCAGCAAAGGCCTCGACAAGCCATTCTTCCTCATCGGTCGTCCTAATCACAGCGAGGAAGACACAACCTGGAAGAAGTTCTACGCCAAGCTCCGAGGACCCAAGAAGGAGATCGCTGTTAAGGACACTGTTCACGGATCATTCACCGATTATCCTCAACTCCTCAAGGCTCTTGGTCTACCAGCGGCTGTTATGAAGGCGGTGGAGCAAATTGTTGGAACTGCAGAGCCTTCATATCTTCAGAAGTTCCTTTCCAAGACTGTCGTTGACTACATGAAGATTTCCTTTGCTTATAAGGGCAAGAACTAGATATAACCTCACTTCTATGGGCTTATATCGAAAAGGAGGTGTACATTGTTAGGACTTGTACCACTTATCATACTCTCATCAGACTTTAGCTTTCATTCCATTTATGCACCTTTAATTATAGATTTCATAGATAAATAGTCATTTATAGAACTGGAGCCTGCCATTCGTCACTTATCCTGTTTCCATCGTGCAAATGCTTCAAGTTTGTTGCTGATAACCTTGACATGCTCCTGGTCCCGGGATACTGGTGAGTTTGAAGCGGTATTTGAGTGAAAAATCAGTCAGATCAAGCTACGACAGGGGTAGGAACGTTCCTACAAATTTCAGCAATACGAGCAACGTATCGAGGAGCATCGCTGTAAGGGCCGGCCAATAGAATATCACCATCCACGATTCCCTTGTCGCTAACGTTGACACCAGGAGAAGAGATCCCAAAGGCCACATATCAAGTAGGCGGACCATAAACTATATTACCAATGCTCGGCTCGGAGTAGAATATCATCGGTGAGTTTGCAGGTTGGTCAATATTGGAGTAGTCAACCTGAGCAACGATTTGCCAATTGGTTGACTTCTTGACTTTGGCGTAGTCGACATTAGAGCCACTGATCTTTAGCGGAAGCGAAAGTAGGTTTGAGTTGGTGGCGAATCTGATGTATCCTCCCTGTGAGGGATTGCCACTTTGCAAGTACATCTCGTAAGGATTGGCGCCATTCTTGGTGCCAGGAGACGGAATCCCTTGAGTGATGTACAGCTGCCCTCTGGTATTTTGTGCTTTCCAGGAGGTATAAAAGCCTGGGTCGCCGTTGACGTTCACATCACAGTATGTAACATTGAGTAACGCGGGCTGGGTCGCTCGCCGGATGTGAGACAAGCCGGGCAGATCTTCTGAGGAGGCTGGGTCACCAACAGGAATGGTAGGGTTGTCCAAGATAAAAGGGTGAGAAGGGTTAGCAGCAGGGACTGCTTGGGCTAGCCCAACAAATGGCAAGAGATACGAGAATTTCATGGTGCCTCTGTGACTGTAAAGATTTATGTTGCCAGTAGAGATACTATTCCCACAATTGTCTGGCAAAGCACGGCCTTAAGTACTTCTGACCCAAAATATATTGGCTTTTGGAAAAACAATGTCTCCAATAAGCCCACGTGAATTGTCTTATCGATAAGTAAGCTAGATAAGCGAGACCGTTCTAAGCTCGCTTATGGCTTGCGTTAGAAGCAATAGTATCCTGAGTATAGAGGTTAGGCTAAAAAGTCTTTACCTATACTAAAATTAATAAAAATAAAGTAAAAGTATTAAAAAGTTAAAATATCCCTATAGTAATATATAAAGTATAGCTAATTAAGGTCTTAAATAAAAAGATAATATAATAAAATACTTATTTTCAGTATAATATAATATAAAGTATTATATACTATACTAAAAAATATAATAACTTTATATAAAGTCTTAAGATTATATACTACTGCTTTAAACCTTATAATCTAACTAAATAAGTAGCTTTAATTTATAAGTATAAAAAGATATTTCCCTTAGCCTTAATAGACTAAATACTTTTTTTATTATTATCTAGTTAAAATAATTACTATTAAAGCTTTAACTTTAAAAGCTTAATTTTAAATAAACTAAAAACTATAAAAACTATTATAAAATATAATATTATATAATTAATATTAATAATAACTAATCTAGCTATAACTATTTAATTAAAGTAATTAATATCTATATATTTAATCTTTTAATAAATATTAATAAGCTTAAGTTTAATATTATATTAGTCTTTTTATCCTTTTTAAAGTATTATAAAATTATAAAAGAGTACTTATTATATATTAATAAACTATTAATAATATAGTAAGTTAATCTTATAATCTTTAGCTATTAAGTATAGTTATTTAGTATTAATAAAGATAAAGCTTTAAATAAAGCCTTTATTAATTATATTATAGATTAAATAAAAGTATTAGAAAACTTAATAAATTACCTAGAATAAAGTTAATATATATTAAGGTAATAGTAAGCTTTTATTAATAGTATTATATTAAGTAATAATAATAATCTATATTAAGTATAGTTTATAAAGTTAAGATATATAGTTATAATAATTAAATTAAAGATATAAATATTATAGTATAAGAATTAAAGGCTATTATAAAGTAAAAAAAGGGAAATAAAGAAAGAAAAAGAGAAAAAAAGTAAATTAAAAAAAAAAGGTTTTAATATTAAAGGAAAAACTATAAATATTAGTAAATTAAAGCTAGCTTAATAGATTAGTAATAGATTAAAGTAAGTTATAAGGTAATATAGTATAATATAAAGAATATAAATTAAAGATAAATATAGTTAATTAATACTTAAGAAAGTAAAAGTATTAATACTTTAAAATAGTTATTTTTATAGTAAAAAATTCTTATCTTTTAAGTACTTATTTTTACTTTCTATTTCTATAACTTTTTTAATATATATAAAAATTCTCTTTATTTACTTTTTAATCTTTAATTATAAAAGGTTATTTTATATAGTCTTTTATTTATAAATAGTTTCCTTTTATTTCTTAAAATACCTTTTTTTATAATTACTTTTTTTAAATAAAAGTAAGCTAGCTTAATTATATTTAAATTAAGTAAATTTAAATATAAAAGAAAGACTAGACTTTATATAAATTAGATAAAGTTTATTATATATAATAAGTATAATATACTTAATAAGTAAACAACCTAGATAAGTAAGTAACTTACTTTCCTTAACCTTTTTAAACTATAGCTTAAAAGCTTAAGCTATAGTTTAAAAAGGCTAGCTTTTATTTACTAAATTCCTTTTTAAATAACTTAAAAACTATTTAATAAATTCTTATATTATAACTACCTTTACTATATATACTATAATATTAATTACTTAATTACTTTAACTTTTTTTAATTATAACTTTTTAATAATTTAATTATTATTTAAGTATTAATATCTATTTAATAAATTATTTATAATACTTTTTATATAATTATAATCTCTTTTTTTTTATAATTTAGTCTTTTTTATTTTATAATATTAACTTAATATTTTATTTATATTTTAAAGATTATAAAGTTTAACGTTTAATAAAATAACCTTATATATAATTACTTTTATTACTTTAATAATTAGCTTTAAAGCTTTAATAACTATCTTTAAGGTCTTTAAAGCTTATAATATTAATAGTTAAATAATCTCTTTAGAAAGTATTAAGGTTTATAGCTATATATTAAGCTTTAAAATTATAGCTTTTAAATTAAAAAAAGTAAACCTAGCTTTTTTAAAACTTCCTTAAATATTACTTTTTATAAAAGTAATTTTAAATATAATATAAAAAGCTAAAAAGAACTTAATTTTAAAAATATAAGTTATAAAGTATTTAATTAAATATTCTATTTCTTAACTATAAGCCTTTTTTAATATTATAAAGTACTTAATATTAAAAAGCGAAAGTAAGTAAAATATATAAGTAAGTATATAAAGTATAATAATTTTATAATTCTAGTAATATCTTTTAAAATTAATTAAGTAATAGCTTTTATAATTATTAAAGATTAAGAGATAATAAAAATTAATTAATTACTTAAATATAAATTAATAAAAGTACTTTAATTACTTAAAACCTAGTTTATTATTTATTTATCTATTTTAGCTTATTATAATAACTTGATTTAATAAAAAGTTATATTTTTGATATTAATTAATAAAGTAATATTAACTTATATTAATAATAAATAATATAATTACTTAACTTTTTATATTAATTACTTAAATTATAATAATCTATTTTTAGTTTTTAAGTTATATTAATTTTAGCCTTTTTTATATTTTTAAAAACTTATAATAGCTATTCTAGCTATAATAAGGCCTATTATAAAGCTAATTTTCTCTACTTTAAACTACTATTTCTTTATTAATTTTACTTTATTTATTCTTAAATATAAGGTTAATTAGTTATATATTAAGGTATATATATTTAATTAATAAAACTAATTATTATTAACTTTAAGTTAATTTAAGTTTTACTAACTAACTTATATAAAAGTTAACTTAATTCTTTAAAACCTTTAGTTTAACCCTACTATTATCTTACTTTTATTCTAGAATTCTATTTATAAATATACTATCCTTAATTTTATATAATTAGGAAGATATAGACTACTTATTTAGCTTTAATAATTATATTTATAAGCTACTCTTTATACCTAGCCAAGCCTTTAAAGGCAGTAAAGAAAGTAGCTTAATTAGCTATAAAAGTCTTACTTTACCTTATAGCTTTTTCTAATACTTCTAACTATAATTGCTCTTTATCTAGCTAATCTAGTAATATCTTATAATCTAGAAAATCTAGATTTATATAATTAATTAAGTAAATTAAAGTATAGTTAAAAATAGCTATTTTAATTAAGCTAGATTAGTTCTTTAATAAAAAGTTCTTTATAATAGCTATAGTTATTATATATAGTTTCTAGTATTTATAATTATTAGCTTAACTTAAGGCTAATTTAATTATATTAATAAAGTTATAGTTTATTATATAATAAGTCTAATTAGCCTATAGGCTATTATAAAATATTATAATAATAACTATAATAGATATTAGTAACTATAACTAATAGGTATAAAAAGTTAAGTTAGGGAATATACTTTATAATAAATATATTAAGCTTAGTATTCTTTTAAATAAGGTAAAGAAAGAAGGTTAATATAGTTATTAAGGGATAAGTAGTATTTATATTACTTAGTTAAGGTAATAATTATATTACTTAAAGTAGATAAACTTTAATTAATTTTAACTTTTATAATATTAACTTATTATAAGGGCCTTACTATTTAAGCCTTTATTTAAAAAGTTAAAAGCTTAATAGCCTTATATAAAGCTAATAGTAATTAAAAAAAAGTATATATATATAAAGTATTTATTAAATTCCTTTTAAATATAATAATTACTTTTAAATTTTATAAAATCTAATTATAATAAATAATATATTAATTAAATTCCTCTATTTATATTAATAATATATTAATATTTTATTAATCTTTATAATTATAATATAACTATATATTATATAATATAATTTCTTTTACTCTCTTTTATTATTAATATTAATATTATTAAAAAGTTAAAATATCTTTATATTAATATATAAAGTATAGCTAATAAGGTCTTATATAATAAGATAATATAATATAATACTTATTTTTAATATATTATAATATAAAATATTATATACTATATTAAAGAATATAATAACTTTAAAATTAAATCTTAAAGTTATATAGTATTATTACCTCTAACCTTATAATCTAATTAAATAAATAGCCTTAATTTATAAATATAAAAAAGATATTTCCTCTAGCTTTAATAAACTAAATACCTTCTTTATTATTATTTTATTAAAGTAATTAATATTAAAGCTTTAACCCTAAAGGCCTAATTTTAAATAAGCTAAAAACTATAAAGATTATTATAAGATATAGTACTATATAATTAGTATTAATAATAACTAACCTAGCTATAATCTCTTAAGTAATAGTAACTAATAGTTATATAACTAGTCCTTTAATTAATATTAATAAACTTAATAGTAATAGTATATATTAAGAGTAATTTATAAAGTTAAAATATATAGTTATAATAATTAAATTAATAATATAAATATTATATAATAAGAATTAAAGGCTATTATAATATAAAGAAAAGGAAATAAAAGAAAAAAAAAAGAAAAAAAAAGTAAATTAAAAAATAAAGGTTTTAATATTAAAGGAAAAACTATAAATATTAATAGATTAAAGCTAGCTCAATAAGTTAGTAATAAATTAGATTAAGTTATAAAGTAATATAATATAATATAAAAAATATAAATTAAAAATAAATATAGCTAATTAATACTTAAGATATTAATATTATAACTTTAAGTCTTTAACTTTAGGCTTTTAAAATCTATATAAAACTTAATATATTTTTCTTTTAATAAAATACTATAATTACCCTTTTTTATCTATTTTATAATATACTATCTCTTTTTTATACTTTTATAATTTATAATTATAAGTAGCCTAGTCTTTATTATAAAGTAATCTTTATTACTCTTTTAGCCTATTACTTAATAGCTTTAAGTTACTTATTATATAAGCTACTATAAATAGTAATAATAAATTCTATTTCTTTAGCTTTTAAATTTATCTCTTTAAGTAACTTCTTTTTAAGTATGTTAAATACTTTATTTTAATATTTAAAAAGCCTTTATTAATCAACTTATAATAATACTATATAACCTTAAAGATCTTATAATTAAAGGCTATTTACTTAATATAATTAATATTATTTATATACTTTTAGGCTTTTAAGATCTTTATAGCTTTATTATATAACTTATAATAGTTATTATTATTAATAATTTAATTAATTATATCTTTTATTTTAATTATATTAAGTTTTTTTATTAAATAAAGTTTATTAAAATTAATAGTTTATAAACTTCTTTTAATAATAAATATTATAATAATATAGTTATAATATTATTAATAATTATAATTAAAAGTTAAATTAAATAACTTACTATATATTAAGTAATTAAAGTAAATTAATAAAGTAATCTTTAAAGTAAGTTATAAAAAGAAAGTCTAGACTAATTAAAAAGTAAAGCTTTTTAATTAACTTAAATATAATTAAGTTTAGGCTATAATTAAAGTAATTAACTTAATAATATTAATTTAATAAAGCTTTATTACCTAGGAAATAAATAATATTTAAATTATATTAGACTTTAAAGATATTTAAATACCTTTTAAGGCTAATATATAAACATTAAAAAAAAAGAAATATTAATTAAATTACTTTTTTTTATTATTATAATTAATTTAAGTTTTTTAATTGGCTTTAATTTTTTATATTTTATAGCTTTAAGGATTATTTTTATTATTAACTTTAAGATTTTAATTCTTTAAAAGCTAAATTTATTAATAATATTAATAATATTCTTTTCTTTATTAAATTGATTTATATTAACTTTAGTAATAATTAAGTCTTAATTTTCTTTTATATATTTTAAAGGCTACTTTAAGTATTAACTATTTTTAATTAAAAAGTTAATAATCTATAAAGGCTACTTATTAAGCTTAAAGCCTTTTTTAATTACTTTAATATATATTAAGTTAATTATATATTTAAGAATTCTTATTATTAACTTAATCTTTTAAAAGGTTTTTTCTCTTTTAATAGGCATTTTTTATATTACTATTTAAGCCTAAGTAATAATATTATTAATTAGTATTTCTTTAATATTAAAAAGGAAGGAAATAATAAGAAAATTACTTAAAGAAGATTATTAATAAATTTAGTAATAATCTTTTATTAAGGCTTATAGGGATTATTACTAATTAAGTAAAGACTTTTTAGCCTAACTTCTATAGTCAGGACTTAAACTAAATAGCGCTAAGCCTTTACTATTATAATATATTTAAATATATCTAAAGTCCTTTCTTAGCTATACTATAGTCTTTAGTTTTAGCCTAAAGGCTAAATATTATTATTTACTGGCTCTACTTGTCTAGGTAATAATATTATATTAAAATTACTTTATTATAACTAATCTTTTATTACCTTATAACTTAATATTCTTTAATCTTAACTAGCTAATTAACCTTTCCTTTAATAATAATATAGTTATTATATATATTTTTTCTTTAAAACTTTTATTTATTTAACTTTTCTTTTTACTTTTTTTTCTTTAAGTTATTAAGTAATTTATATTTATAATATTAAAGTTATAATTATAAAATATAAAATAATATTTATTAAATTTAATTTTTTTTTAAATTTTTTAATATAATAATTTTATTTAAAATACTCTTTATAAAATAAACTTTATAAGCTTTTTTTTTAAATAACTTTTTATATACTTATAGTAATTTAAAAATTAAAAGTATAATTAATTAAAAAGTTAAAATATCTCTATAATAATATATAAAGTATAGCTAATTAAGGTCTTAAATAAAAGAATAATATAATAAAATACTTATTTTTAATATAATATAATATAAAGTATTATATATTATATTAAAAAATATAATAACTTTAATATAAAGTCTTAAGATTATATATTATTATTTTAAATTTTATAATTTAATTAAATAAATAGCTTTAATTTATAAATATAAAGAAAATACTTTCCTTAACTTTAATAAATTAAATGCCTTTTTTATTATTACTTTATTAAAGTAATTAATATTAAAGCTCTAAGCTTAAAGGCTTAATTTTAAATAAGTTAAAAAGTATAAAAATTATTATAAAATATAATACTATATACTTAATATTAATAATAGCTAACCTAGCTATAACTATTTAATTAAAGTAGTTAATACTTATATATTTAAACCTTTAATAAATATTAATAAATTTAAGTTTAAGATTACTTTTTTTTTTTTTTTTAAATATTATAAAATAATAATAAAGTACTTATTATATATTAATAAGCTATTAATAATATAATAAGTAAATCTTATAATTTTTAATTATTATATATATATATATATATTTTTAAATTTATATATTAGTTTTAAAAGTATTTAACTATTTTTAAAGTTTTATATAATTTAAATATTACTTATCTTTTAAGTAATAAAGTTTTATTAAATTAATATTATTAAGTTAATTACTTTAATTATAGTCTAAACTTAATTATATTTAAATTAATTAAAAAGCTTTACTTTTTAGCTAATCTAGACCTTCTTCTTATAACTTACTTTAAAGATTACTTTATTAATTTACTTTAATTACTTAATATATAGTAAGTTATTTAATTTAACTTTTAATTATAATTATTAATAATATTATAACTATATTATTATAATATTTATTATTAAAAGAAGTTTATAAACTATTAATTTTAATAAACTTTATTTAATAAAAAAACTTAATATAATTAAAATAAAAGATATAATTAATTAAATTATTAATAATAATAACTATTATAAGTTATATAATAAAGCTATAAAGATCTTAAAAGCCTAAAAGTATATAAATAATATTAATTATATTAAGTAAATAGCCTTTAATTATAAGATCTTTAAGGTTATATAGTATTATTATAAGTTGATTAATAAAGGCTTTTTAAATATTAAAATAAAAATACTTAATATATTTAAAGAAAAGTTATTTAAAAAGATAAATTTAAAAGCTAAAGAAATAGAATTTATTATTATTATTTATAGTAACTTATATAATAAATAGCTTAAGGCTATTAAGTAATAGGCTAGAAAAGTAATAAGGATTACTTTATAATAATAAGCTAATTATAGGTATAAACTATAAAAATATAAAAATAAAGAAGATAGTATATTATAAAATAAATAAAAAAGGGGTAATTATAGTATTTTAAAAGAAAGATATATTAAGTTTTATATAGGTTTTAAAAGCTTAAAGTTAAAGACTTAATATTATAATATTAATATTAATAGTAAAGAAAAGTAAAAAAGATTATATTATATAATATATAATTATATTATAATTATAAAAGACTAGTTAAATATTAATATATTATTAATATAAATAAGAGTTAGTTATTATATATAACTTTTTAATATTAATATTAAAGAAAATAAAAATAAAAATAAAAATAAAGTTAAAAATAAAAACTTTATTAGATTTATTATAAATTAAATAAAAAACTTAAAAAAAACTTTATAAATTACTTAAAATAAAAATAATATTTATTAAAATATTAAAAGGCTTTTATTATTAATATAATATTAAGTAATAATAATAATTTATATTAATTATAGTTTATAAAGTTAAAATATATAATTATAGTAATTAAATTAAAAATATAAATATTATACTATAGAAATTAAAAACTATTATAATATAAAAAAAAAAAAGTTAAAAAAAAAAAGAAAAAAAAGTTAATTAAAAAATAAAGGTTTTAATATTAAAGGAAAAACTATAAATATTAATAAATTAAAGCTAGTTTAGTAAGTTAATAATAAATTAAATTAAGTTATAAAGTAATATAATATAATATAAAGAAAATAAATTAAAAGTAAATATAATTAATTAATATTTTAAAAAAGGTATAATTAAAAATATTAATATTAAATAAAGTAAATTAAGTAATAACAAGTTTATTAAAGTTATTAAAATTAATTAAAAGATTTTAAATAAGTATTTTATTTAAAACAATTAAAGCTTTTATATTAATTTTTAATAAAGTAATATATAAAAGTTATAAGGCTTTTAAATAATAAAGTCTTAATTAATATAGACTTTAATATTTATTTTATAATATTAAAGCCTATTTTTAAATTAATCTTCTATATTTTATTAAATACCTTTACTTTATATTTATAAAAGTAATTTATATTAAATAATAATAATTATAATAAGATCTTTAATACTTAAATATTTATAATTAATATTATAATTATTATTATTAACTTTTAAGCTTATTAAAGTATTATTAATAACCTTAATATTATTAATTCGTTACTTAATAACTTTAATTATAATTATCTTTATAAGTACTATTAGCTATATTATAAATAATATAAATTATATTTAAAATTATTATTATTTAATTTTTATACAAGCTTTTAATTAAAAAACTAATATTATTTATATATATTTTTAATTTTTAATTTTTACTTTTATATAATTATTATAAAATTTATATAATATATATTTTTATAATTTATATAATTAAAGTTTAAGCTTATAACTTTTAGTTTTTTCTTATTACTTAATTATAAAGTTATATTTTACTTTATTTAAATATTAATAAATATATATTTTATTTATTTTTATTTATATCTTTTTATATATAGTTATTTTTATATTTATAATAACTTTATTTTTATTTAATACTTTTTATTTTTTTACTTAAATTACTATTAAAATAAATAAAAAAAAGCTTTTTAATTATATTTTATTAATAATATAACCTTATTATAATACTTTAAAAAGACTTTAAAAAGAATAAATTTAAGTATTTAATATTTATAAATAAAATCCTTTAAGTAATACTTTAATATAAATTTAAAATTAAAAAATATAAAATAACTTAAAGTAAGTAATATAAGTTTTTATATAAAAGTAATTAACTTAAGTATTAATTAGTTATATTTACTTTTAATTTATATTTTTAATATTATATTATATTATCTTATAATTTAATTTAATTTATTAATATTTATAGTTTTTCCTTTAATACCAAAACCTTTATTTTTTAATTAACTTTTTTTTTTTATATTATAATAGTCTTTAATTTCTATAATATAATATTTATATCTTTTATTTAATTATTATAGTTATATATTTTAATTTAAAAAACTATAATTATTTTTTTTTTTTTAATTACTATTAGCCTTATATAAGGCTATTAAGCTTCTAGCTTTTTAATTAAAGGCTTAAATAGTAAGGCCCCTATAGTAAGCCAGTATTATAAAAGTTAAAATCAGTTAAGGTTTATCTGCCTTAAGTAGCGTAATTGCTACCTTAACTAAGCAGTATAAATACCGCCTGCAGATTTACCCCTCAGCAGCTGTATCAACCTTCTTCCTTCACCCCAGCCAAAAGATTAAGATAATACCGGGCCTAGTATACCCATCACACTTAAGTACATTCCCCGACCTAAGTATCTATTAGTTACAGTTACTGACATCAATCATAGCCACTAACACGATACCTATACAAAATAGCCTACAGCTATACAATCAGGCCTACTACATAACCGGCCACGACCTTAATATAGCTATTAGGCCTATCTTATAGGTAGCTAATAAAGAAGATCTAGAAGAGATTTATATAATAGTAGCTACTATTAGGAAGAACTTCTTATTAAGGTATTAATTTAACCTTATTAAAATAGCTATCTTTAATTATAGCCTAATTAGGTTAATCTATTATATAGGCTATCTTAGTTAGATAAATCTAAGCTAGGTTAATTATAAGCTATTAGTTCTTAAAAACCTAAAGAAGGTCTTAAGAGAAGGTCTTTCCCTTTAATTAGACTAAATAGCCTTCTTTACTGCCTTTATAGGCCTAAACTTAAATATATATAAAGAGTAGCTTTATAATATAGCTAAAAGGGTTATTACTGTAAAGGGGGTCCTATTATTAATATAAGGATAAAGGCAGGGTAATAGCGGGGTTAGACTGAAGGTTCTATTAAAGTTAGAATTAAAGGAATTAGGTTAACTTTTATATAAGTTAGTTATCAAAAGTTAAATTAACCTGAAGTCGATAATAACTCTATTAATTGAATGTATGTGCCTTAGTATGTGACTAATTGACCTTATATCTAAGAATAGATAAAGTAAAATCAGTAAAGAAATAGTAGTTTAAACTGGGGATAATTAATATAAATTATTATTATTATATAATATAATATTAAAAATAAAGGCTTATTATAACTTTAATAAGTATTAGCTATACTTTAAGTAGCTTATTAAATCTTCTAGGGCTTCTATCTAGCTTATAATATAATTAACTTTAATATAATTAACCTTTTTTTAAATTAAGTATATTTAATAGCTAAAAATTATAAACTTAACTTATTATATTATTAATAATTTATTAATATATAAGCTGCTGTAAATGGCTATAATAAATTCCCTTTCCTTAACCTCTAGATCTGCTGTTAGCGGTTGTGATCGGAAGGTATTTAGGTTAGATAACTTACTGCATGCTGGATAATTAAAGTGTAGTATACTGTAGGGATTAATATAGAGTAGTCTTTAAAGTAAGTTATAAGAGGAAGATCTAGATTAGTTAAAGAGTAAGGCTTTTTAAGTAGCTTAAATATAATTAAGTTTAAGCTATAATTAATATAATTAACTTAATAATATTAACTTAATAAAGCTTTATTATTTAAAAAGTAAGTAATATTTAAATTATATTAAATTTTAAAGATATTTATATATTTTTTAAAGTTAATATATAAGCTTAAAAAATATCTTATAATATATAAAGTATATATTTATATAAGCTTTAATCTTAACTTTTATTTATCATATTTTTTATTATTTATTAACTTATTTTAAATAATATTAAATTATTAATATTATTAAAAATTATTATTTACTTAAGTTAAGCTTTAATTTTATAATATATTATATTTAATAAGTCTATTTTATTAAGTTATTTATTAACTTTAAGTTTGTTATTAATTATTTTATAATTAGCTAAAAAAGTTACTTTATTATTGATATATATTTAAAAAATATAATATTTTTTATTAATATTATATTCTTAGTATATATAGTTTAGTATAATTTATATTTTACTTTTATTTATTAGCCCTTTATAGTATTACTTACTGTTAAAAGTAAAGATATACTTTAATCCTCCTAAACCCTAGAGTGCCGTGCTATAAGATCTCGAAGTAGTTATTTATAGTAAAAGCTTGTCTAGTTTGTCGATGAGATCCTGTCGATTGACCAGATCGTCGTTGCGGGGATAAGGGGTCTACTTCGGCTCGGGCCGGCTAGTGAGACGTCCTGAAGTAAATATCTCGGACATTTCCCTGGTTCATGAAATTGCCATCACGGAACTGGTTCTGTCTAACGTCACGCTGTTCACGCGTCGACCCTGCCATCGTCGGTTGAGATATGCTGAATGACTGAGCCCATGGCGGCAGCGGCCAGGGAAAATGCAAACCAGATTTCAATTCCTCACGTGATGCAGAGACTCTAGGCAACATCCAAACCCCTCCACCTTGTTCATCCGTCCCAGCCTTACTCAACCTCTTGCGGTTCAATCACACATAACGCGATGGCTTCCGTACAACCACCTGCCGACCGCAAAGATTTTCGCGTTGCTATAGTTTGCGCTCTGCCTCTCGAGGCCGACGCCATCGCCCTACTCTTCGATCACTTTTGGGATAAGGAGCGCGATCCCTACGGTCGAGCTGATGGAGATACGAATACCTATATAACCGGGCGCATCGGAGAACACAATATTGCTCTAGCTGTGCTTCCAAATATAGGCACTGCTAGTACAGCGGCTGCAATTGCCAGCTTGCGGTCCAGCTACACTGGTCTAAAGCTCGCTATACTCGTCGGCATCTGTGGCGGTGTTCCTCGTATCGCTCATTTCGATGCACTTCTTGGCGATGTCGTAGTCAGCAAGACCATCATCCAATACGACTACGGCAGACTATATCCTGGGCACTTTGATGTGAAGAACACAGTTGAAGATAGCCTTGGAAGAGCCAATAAGGACATCCGAACTCTGCTTGCAGTCTTCGAGACAGAGTTCATGAGGGAGCGCTTGCAGGAGGATGCTTCAAGACACCTGGAACGTTTACAGGAAGCCGCCAAGAAGAAGCTACGTCAAGCTAATTACGAATACCCTGGAGTAAAGGAAGATAAACTGTTTTCTCCGACATATACTCACAGGCATCGGGAGTGGTGCAGCATCTGTTCTAATGGCCCTGACGTCTTTTGCGAGGCAGCTTCTAAAGCTTCATGTGCTGAGGCTAGATGTGACGCCACTAATCTGGTTGTGAGGGTGCGTTCCGAAGAGCTCGCTCAGAATGGAGGCGGAGCTTTCAATCCCAAGATCTTCATCGGTCGGATCGGATCGGGCAATACTGTCATGAAGAACGGAGAGGATCGTGATCGTATCGCCGCCACGCACAATCTTATCGCTTTTGAGATGGAGGGTGCAGGCGCATGGGATGAAGTTCCGTGTATCGTTGTCAAGGGCATCTGTGATTATGCAGATAGTCACAAGAATAAGGCTTGGCAAAACTTTGCTGCAGCGACTGCAGCATCTGTGACAAAAGCTATTCTGGGACGATATGCAGTCTATGATGGAGATCGATGTCCAAATCAGATAAACGGTAAAAAGTAGTCACCTCGCCATATCTTTTCGGACTAACATTTCCACAGATGAACAACGCATCAATAAATGCAGCATTGCAAGTAATTGGATGATGCATCAGGGTGATGCAGCACATTTCAAAGAAAGCCAGTTGATCCCCCCGGCATCTAGGCTGGCAGATCCAGAGTCTGCCAGATTGCCGAAAAAAATCGATGAGACAGGTGAACGAAAATGGGAAAAAATAAGATCCAATTGGAAAAACACGAAGCGTTGTCTCAATTGCGGATCAAGAGGGCATTGGGAAGATGCCTGTTCCAAAGCCTGTGGTAAATGTATGGCCAACTCTTCATCTTAACAAAAACTCTACTTATAACGCCATCTAGGCCTTTATGAATCGCACACGGCCTCTTGGTGTTTTCATCCAGTTCGTTGCATCAACTGTGAGTCTGAACCTTTTCAAATAGTATAAGCCCACTGACAGTCGTCAGGTAAAGAACAAGGTCACATAGCAGAAGATTGTTTAGAAGACGATGCAACAAGCGCTTCTTGGTATAAATGAAATGCTAGATGGTGACTATTGTAAGTATACGGATGCGTTCCGAGTCTGTTATGAGTCCACAAGCCTTTTTCGCCAGAGGGCCGGTCTTAGTCAGTCCTTAGCAATTGCATATATCAAATCACAGTAGCTATTATATTATATAATAATAATTCTATATATTCTTAAGAGGGTGCGCACGTATAACTGTTAACTAGGAAGAATATAAATCTTGATTTAAATAGGCACTAAAATAGATAAATAGGTTATAAATAACCTTATAATAAGATAAGCGGCTCCAAGCTGATTGCCAGACTACGCCCTTGGTGCCCTAATCTTTAGGCGCTTAGAAGCTGTTAGTGTTGGAGAAGAGCTAGGATTATTAGGGCTCTTGGTTCACTGTGCTTACGCCATATCTAGTCCGCTTTTAGCCGTTTTCAGTTAATTTCTAATAGAAGATTACTGACACAGAACTCGCACCCTATTGTACTACTATCAGACAAGGAAAAAGTCAGTGTCGCTAGTCAATATGCTTACTATAGCTGACAGAGGATGACAGATTAAAAGCTTCCCATTACCTATACTTATAACAGCTAAGGACATAAAAATAATTTATATTATAAAGTTATAATAATATATTTTTGTAACTATAAATACTTTAGCTATATTTCTAAAAAAGTTATAATAATAAATAAAATAGTTTTAATTAAATAGTTTTAATTAATAATTATTTTTATAATACAAGCTTATATTTTAATAAGTATTTTTAATAATATTAAAATACAAAGCTATAATAAAGAATTAAAATAACTATTGTATTTTTTAAAAAATATATTTAAAAAAAACTTTTATATATTAAATATAATTATTATTAAATAAGCTTATAAAGCTTATTTTAAGTTAATAGTCCCTATAGCTAATAGCTTATATTATATACTTTATATATCTAGGCAGTAAAGTCACTTTATATTTCTATATACTTATAGGTATAAATAACATCTCCACTAAATCGTCCTTGCCTAATTGAAAGTTGTTTAAAGTCTTATAACCAGGCTTATAATAGCAGCTGGAAACGAAAGCTTATAAGTATCAACGCTAGAACTAATAAGTGCCAAGCCGGGAGCTTCACATCGTGATCTGTCAAGACTGAGGAACTTTCAGCTACGCCATTGTCATTAGTCTTGGCACCGATACCCAATGTTATGGTTCAAAGCGTTAGCGGTGCGCCTTATTACACTTAAGCTTCTTTCGCTATCTAGTCACACTGGGCGTCTGTGGTTCCCATGCGAGGAGATGGGATGGATGCGAGAAATTCACCCAGCAGCGGCCGCTGGTCAGTGAAGTCAGTGGCTAATCTGTCTCTTTAAGAGCTATAGATTGCTAGTGGTGGCGTTGGTCGAGACTACTTTAGTAGTCCGAACCAGAAGAAAGACAGATTGTTAACCCACGTGACCGAAAGGTGAAAGTTAGTTGATAACCTCTAAGAAGAAAGCCACGACATGGTATGAATTAGAGCTATAGTGACAACAATCGATACATTCAGACAACTTCTCTGCATTATCCCCCAAATACCAAACTATCTAGTATGGCCACTTGAAAGAAGTAGAAATATTAACAGAAAACGGTTCCGCATCCGTAAGCGACTTCACCCGTCCAAGCATATGCTCCAGCTGTCTAAACGCAGCAGGCGGCGCATACTGCGGAACCATATGTCCGCTAGTCTTAACCGTCGCCAACGTGAACCCTCTCTCTGAGTGCACCGATCCCTGAACACTACCACCTGCCCAGTTCTCAACATTGCTCTCAGTGTTGTTAATAATCGGAACAACAAACTCTGCACTCGGCGCAGTCTGAAAACCCTGCTTGCCATTCCACTTGAGTCCTTGGACGGCTAGGGCTGTTGTGTTGGAAGTGATGATATAATCAGCCATGCCAGATCCGATCATGACGTTGTTGGTCTTCTCGACGAGAGTTTGGAACTTCTTCTCGTGCTCGGCGGGGTCGTATCTGTCGTCGTCGCCGACGAAGACTGGGCCTGAGCATGATGCCCATTCTTTGGGGGCAGCTGGGGCGTGGATTGCTTTGCGGACACCGGGAATGTTGAAGAAGAGTGTTGCGCCGGGAGGAGTGTACTGAACCGAAGGAAAACCGAGCACATCCCAAAGAACGGGGCAAGTATCTTGGACGTGGTAAACGTTGAAGCAAGGGTTGATGACAGTGTTAACCTCTTCGAAATGAGCAGTGATGTCACATCCCTTGACCTGAACAGGCTTCCAAGGCGCCGGAGGAGGAGGATACGTAAGATGAGCCTCACGATACTTATCCAACCCACACTTCTCATTATCATTATCAAGAATCTTCTTATTCTTATCCGGAATCGCAAAGACACTCTCCCAATGTCTGAAGAAGCCCGGGAAAGCAGCATGATCGAGACGCAGCTTGTCAGCATACGGCATGACAGGATCGTAGTAAAGAGCGCCCTTGACGTTATAGTACTTCTTATCCTTCTTGTCAAGCATAGCAGCGCCGACGTAGGGAACATAGACACCGGCGTAGCTTTCGCCGGTGATGTAGAGCTTTTTGCCTTGTAGGCTAAAGGTATCGACAAGGTTCTTCCACCATTCGACGAATTGAGCTGCTGTTTCGGTGTTGTTCTTTGCTGTTACGTGACCGGTTGAGAAGCCGGTGCCAATGGGGTATTCAACCCTAGAATCATTGTCAGTAAGTCATGATGCTTTTGTGAAAGGTAAGACTTTACCAGATGACGTTGGCGAGTTTGTGCCATGACCAAGCATTTGGCACGGGCTTGTAAGTTCCATATTTCCACGAGAACGGGCCATTCTCTTGCGTGAGACCTACATCGTGTCAGTCATGAAAGGATAAAAGCGATGTGTGACAGTACCTTCTAAAGAGGAGCAGCCAGGACCTCCATTAAACCAAATCACAACATCGTCCTTTCCAGCCGGGTTAACAGTTGGGAAGAACCAATAGAAGAACTTGGGATCTTTGGAGCCTGTCTTCTTCCAGTCAACAGGGATTTGACCAGCATAGCTTTCGCCGATATCAAACGAGACTTCAGGAATTCCAGTCGAAGGAACATAATAAGCTAGCAAGATGGTTAGGCTTAGGAGTCAATGTCATGACGTAGCAACTCACGAGATGTCTTCTTATTGTAGTACTGAGAATATGAAGGCTTGGAAGTACGAGGATGAATAACCGAAGCGTTCGTCAAGGCAACGAAGCCCAAAACCGACCAAAGAGTGGTTTTCAGACCCATCTTGACGTACAATAATCCTTTACAGTTGAGAAAAAGCTCGGACAGCGGAGTTGATATTTATACAAGTCATACATAATAATTCCCCGTAACATAGCCCGGCGATCAGAGGAACTTTTGCTATGATAAAGTCCTACTCCCCAGGGTACAGGGCGTAACACACCATAGTAAAGAAGCGAGCACGGAAGTTCGGCATGAATACTTATCTGTGCCTTCCTAATGCAGCTATTTGCGGGGTTCGTAATATCAGCATCATGGTATGATAAGCTGTTCGTGTCGATCGGTGGGCGGGAGGATCCTATTGGTTGGGCCGTTTGACAAAAGTTCGATGACCAATTGATTGAGGGAGAGGCTTCGCTTTGTTTTGCGGGGAGAGGTTGGAGAATGATACTTCGGTGTGTGATAGACTTTGAGGGATCGGATGTTGAGAACGTCAGACCGTGTGTAGGATAGCGTTGCATTCCGGTGGAAAGGTAAAGAAATGTCAGACTATTCGCGGGTTCTGATGGACTACTGGTCGTCAAGAGTGCTCGGCCAGAGTGCTCGGCCAGAGTGTTTTGGTTGCTGTTTTCTAACCCGTGGTATTACCATAAACCCCATCTTGTTACTAAACAAAAAGTCAAGCCTTAGCTAATGAACTTCGATACTTAAAACATCCATCTCTGTGATTATCATTCCGTCCCTTCTCTTGTGTATATGTCGAAACCTAAGACTTAGCCCTTTGGCCCTATAGGTATATTTTACCACATACCTATCTCATATATCTGGCATAGATAAATATGCTCCTAACCCTTCTACTCCTTGTTGTCTATGCTGATGTATGTTGAATATCAAGCTTATATGCAAACACCAAGACCTTATATATCCCAGGTCACAAACCCAACCTAAACTCCATTAATTTTACCCAAACATCATGACCTACTCATCTCCTCACGAAGCTGTTTTTGAAACTCAAACTTCCTCTCCCTCCTATCATTCTCCCTCCTTCTAAACTCATTCCTCCTCCTCTTCTCCCCAATAGTACTCCTCAAACTTGAATCAGGACTCTTCCAATCAACTGGCACCTCCTGGAAAATAATCGGCGTCCAGACCGGCAGAAGTCTCGTCCCAATCTCATTCTCCGAATGCGGAAGGATCTTCCACGTCTCATCCGTTTGAATATCTCGTCGTTCAACGGGTATAAACGCTGCTGGCTCTGGTAGATTTAACTTTAGATAGGATACTTTTCTATCGCGGTCAGAGCGCCATTCTCGATATGCAATCTCCGCATGCGCAGCCTGTTCGTCGCTTAATTCAAGAACAGATCCTTCTTCTTCTAAAAGAGGCGGTTGTGATTGCGTCGCATATTTGGGCTCCCATTCTCGAAGCTTGGCGTGGCATTTTTCCAGCGCTGACCAATGCCTCTCAAGAGCTTTCGCGCGATTATGAATATCGTGAGGTTCATCGGGAATAGGCGCCCTTCGTCCACCTCTCCTCGCAATAGCACCAATCGTATCCCTTATATCCGTCTCCCTAAGAACCAACCACGTTAAATTACGCCTCGTCTCCAAACTGTGCAGTAATTTCGAGCAAAAATTATAATCGTCACCCGGCAACGACGTAGGAACAAGAGTGTCGCGGAGGACACGATCGATGTATCGCACTTCGCATAGTGTGTTCTCAAGCCTCGCGTCTTTGGGGATGTCTCTAAAGGGGTTGCAGCGCTCGAGAAAAGCTCTCCCCACGCGGGCGTTGGAGTCGCTGAGGGGTTTAAGGTTGATTATCCCGGTGATTGGGGGGCTGCGGGCCTTGAAGGCGTTGAGGAAGCCTCGAATTGCACTCATGATGCATTTTCTGGCCGGGTTAAAAAGAGGGAATGATGTTTCGAGGGACAGGTGAGAATGAGAAAATTCTTGTTTTTAAAACCCCCAAAGTTAACAAAAGCTGGGCGCTGCGAGTGACCCTTGTCACTCCCGTGTTGCTCCGCTTGGCCGTCTCACAGTGAGGCCTTTCACTGACATTCGGACAATGCCGTGTGCTTTGACCAGTTCAGTGCGATAAATAAAAGCGGTGTATTAAAAGTTTTCACTATTAATCAGGACACTTATTATATCCAGTTTCTCTTCCGACAATCTTAAAAAACCGTAATGTTCTGTGTAAAAGTCTCAACTCCAACATCTCAAAATCTTGAGTGATCGGCGTCACATGTAACCAATTCTGTCCTCTCACTCGCGGGAACGAATCAAGCTCATCGCCACCGCGCCCGATTCTCCTCTTCGTACAAACGATATGAATACCCGTTCCATTCATCCTGCAGAGCGCGAGCATCAATGCTACTTCGCGTTCCTTGCCCAGGCAGTCGACGAGCCTGGAACGAGAGAGACTGGCTGTCCAACCAACCCTCAATGCGACCATCGCCAAGAAACTCCATCCAACCTTCGTTGCGATCCCCGTAAATTACAGGTCCCTGATCTTCACGACCCCGCCATTTGAACCAGACGCGATCATGCGATGAGCGCATGGGTCGTTCTTCAATGAGGAGTACGCCTTCGTAGACGCCGAGGTTAAATCTTCCCCAGAGTCGATTGCCGGAAATTGTGAGGGTCAATTGGAACTCGTGAGGATCAAAATCCCATTGTTTGCTCACATCGCGTGATTCAACTTCGTAATCGCCGTTCAAAAGGCCCAAGGGTGCAAGGCTGACCTCGTCGACGTCATCGCTGCCGTTGTTCTCATCCGAGGAGTAATCTTGATATGGAAATTCCGAGTATGGGGGTGGAGCACCGTCGTAGTCGGACGGAGCGGGTTTTCGTCGCCGGGCCGCAAAAGAGCCGCCGCGTCGAGCAGTCTGAGGCGTTGCAAATCTGGGAGCTTCGGAAGAGGGGTCTCTTGGTGTCGGGCGGCTTTGGCTAGTTGACCATCGGGATCCGTTTCCTCGGGAGGCAGTCTGCTTTGTTCGAGGCTGTTTTACTGGCTCTGGTGCAGTAGTGCTTGCGCCACGACCAGGGCCTTGTGATGCACCGCCTCTGACGCAGCAGTCTGGAGCTTTCGCGCTGGTGTCGGTGCGGGGCCCGTTTCAGGGTCCTTTGCTGTGCTTTTGCTGGGTGCTTTTGCTGGTGTCTTTGCTGGCGCTTTTGCCTTTGGTGTCGCAGTCTTCGGTGCAACGGTCTTTGGCTTTTTGGCTGTCGCGTTACCTTTGTCGTCGTTTGCCTTTCTTTTGGCACCCGCTGCGGTCGGTTTCTTTGTCTCGGTCTTCACAGGTGTCGCTTTCACAGCAGGTTTCCTCGCTGCACCCTTCTTCGCCTCGCGATCGTTCTTTGTCCATTCCTTCTTCAATTTGGTCTCAAGTTTGCTCACATTAGCTGGCACTTTGAGGTTACCTGCATCAACAGCGTCAAACAATCGCATGCGCGCGACAGACTTGGTCTTGGATGGTGGAAGGCCATAGTGAATGAGTTGGGCCTCAAACCAGTGCGCGGGGTGATCTTTGTCGTTGCCTGAGGTGAAATGCTCCTTGAGCTCGGTTGCTGTGGCACGCCGATGTCGGTTCTGGCCAGAAGACTGGGCGAAAAATACACCGTCAGCGAATGCGAAGCCGTCTTCAGCGACGGGAGGAGCTGCAGGTCATGCACTGGCAGTAGATGCCTTGGATATGGTGTCGGAAATGGTTTGTGACTCAAGTTGTGATGTGTTCGTTGGCTGACAGATGGTTTAATGAGGCCTGACAAGCGAGAAATGATGCTATCGTCAGTGCCTCACGTGCCCAGTTTTATGCCGTCCCCTAATGCATGTTTATGTTTGCACTGAATTTATGCTGCAGCTCATTCACGTTTCCTTATACAGCCGTGACAAGCACTGGCAGTCCAAATACTTCCTGCCAACAAACTAGCGACCCAAGATGCAAGGCGGATATAAGTTACAGTATGGGTACTTGAATTTCAGCGCACTGAATATCGCAAACAAGGAACACAATATGTCGAGAAAGTCAAATGGACTTGAACTTCTGCAAAAGAAATAAATCATAATTTATGTTCTACCATACTCTATCTACCAAATCAAATACAATCTATGTGCTATTTTCCTGACCCCGAACCAAATGCAAGGACGTTTATCGAATGAAATCATGCCATCAAAAGTCGAAGAGCCTTAGAACTCATCGGGAGCTCCCTCAAAGATTCCAAAGCCCTTGTTTGGCAAGTCATCATCCCGACGAAAGTTACAAGACTCCTTAACAGCATCCGTCCACAGATCCTTACCACCCTGCGTCTTAGACGCCAATTTCACACCCTTCGCAACAGTCCTAGCAGCAGTAGCAACAGGTCCAACACCAGGAATAGCATAAGTGCTCGCAAAAACAGCCTCCTTCATAACATTAACCATAATCTCACACGTAACACTCCAAATCTCTCTGAACCCCTTGTCAAGACCTCTAGCTGTGAAATCAACCGTAGCCGTAGCGAGGAAATCCGCTGCCGAAATGTCGCATTGGCATTTCCCAATTGCGTAGCATTCACCATCTGGGTTTACGCCTAGCATGTCGTTTGTGAATTTGCTGGGGTGTACGGTGGTGCAGATTTTGGTGCGGTCGTTTTTGCAGTAGACGCCGCATGCCCATGCACCGTCACGGGGAGATGGGTCGAGGTAGAAGAGGCAGAGGCCTTGTCTTGCGAATGCGCCGTTTTGGCGGTGGTAGTCGTCCCAGGACTTGTCTTGGTTTTGACGTCTGTTGAGCGAGGAGTCTTCATGACTGGGTAGGGCAGCGCCAGTGACAAGAGGGGCCAGGGTGGCGGCGAAGGTGAGGAGAGTGTTTAAGGCAACTATCTTGAGTGTGTGAAACTGAGGATAGAAATAATTGACAGTGAGTGCTGTTTGGGAAGATGTTGTGTTGCTTACGAGTTTGAAAGTTGATCTGATAGCTGTGAATGGTGATAGGAATGTAGTTCACTTCTCGAGCGTCTCTTTACAGTATTTTATAACATTTACATATCCTCATTTTGTTTACCCAGTAGGCGCAGTACTTGAGGCTGGCATAGAACTATCATCAAACCAGACGATGAGCTTACGGAGAATATCTTCTACCCTTGTGATCACATAAGGCGAGATCCTCTGCCAAGGCCTAAGTGCTTAGTACTTGACTTCTCACTGCCCCGGAGTCCTTGTCTCCAATTGGCTGCAAAACGAAATCTATAAGAAAGATCCAATTCTATCTCTTGGCTTTTGGATTATCCTGGCCACGTAAAAGCGCGATTGGCTTGTCAACTGTATATTTAGCTGTAATGAACTTCCTAATCTGAAATGCCTCCGATTGAACCAGCGAAACAGTATATTACATGGCTGTGCTTTTGATTCTCCAGGGGTGATATGGTCGTTCTGACAGAGTGAAAACCATATCTGCCAGGATATATCTATTAATACTTCATAAAATGACCTATGACTGAAAATGGAAGCAACTCTCCTGGATCTACTCGCATAGTAGGATAAAGGAATGTTGGCGTGACCCACGTGAAGAACGCGCATAGCCAAATAAACCCAACTATCCAACGCAACGGCCTTGAGAGGGGAACATGCACTGTTGCAGCTTGCACTGCATCTTCAAACATAATCGCCAGCGGCTGTAGAAGAAAAAACGTCTCCATCTCATACCACTCTCCGGCCTCAAGACGATAAAAGTAATGCAGGCAGCGGTGCATAAGCGCAGAAGTGAAGAATGTCAATATCAGGCGTGAATATCGCGACAGCAGTGTACCGCGACGGAACCGCAGGACTTTATCCGGGATGAAGTCTCCCCAGCCAGTAAGAGCCTTGCGAAAAAGTTGATGCCAAAACATTCTGGGAGTCTTTTAGTATATAGGTCCTTGTGATATCGATCAGCAGGGCTTTTTTAAGGGTACCACTTACCCCCAAAAGGTCCGAACAGTTGACCATGAACTTATTGGCCCGTTGAGGTGCGGCCAGTCCTCCGGCTTACACAAACCAAGCAAAATTGATACCGCAGCTACAAAGGCGTGGGCTAATCGAACTGAGATATAACCAATGACCCAATTCCCAAGTGAACTAGAAAATCGAAAGATTAAATCTTCCCGAGTCAAATTCGATAAGTTGAACAGTGACTGCTTTTCTCTCGTGATCAGGTGGCCTTCTGGACGCGGCGCAAGCAAAATGGCTTCCAAGATGAGGTAGCAGCCCACGCATTCAATAATCTTGACCGCAACAAAGAGAAAAGAATTTGTCGAGACCCGTTTCCTCGTCGAAATCTCCCCCCGTAGACCAACACGTCGCAGACTAAAATACAAGCCCACGGCACGAAGAAGACGTGTGACGGCGCTTAACCGCCGGCCCGACCGTCTCTCCTCTGCCGTGAGGATATCGTCTGCATCGTAGCGCGAGAGCAGAACCTGTTCAGTGCCATTGGCGTACAGTCCCCAGCTGAACAACGAGATGCCAGTTATCTGGGCCTGAGGGAGCGAAGATTCCAAAAGGGAAGTGTAAAGGGAATACTGCAAGCAACTCAGCGCCACCGCTGCGCCAATTCGGCCGAGGACGGCGCTTTTCGGGATAAAGAGAATGGTGCTTGCGAAAGTGATGAGAACGCTACAGGCAAGAATGACGATTTGAGACGTTGAGGTTTGCTCTGGGTGGTCCATCGCGGGATTAGGATTAGGTGACCACTCAAATCGCGTGGGAGGGATTGGATTTGTTGAGGACCGAAAGTTGAGGAAAAAGAAGAGATTGTCGTAACAAAAAAGCTCATGCGGATGGCCCGGTATATGAACGAGATTAAACCCTGCATATTCAAGGTTTAAGGTTTAACAACTGCCGTGCTTCAACGCATCCACCTCCATTGGGGCTAGCTGAGCCAGGATTTAGCTGCTAGTGTCAGAGCACACAACAGTATGCCGTGTAAGGTCAATGAGTTCGGGAGCCGTAGCTCCATACAGTCAATCACGATCCATGAATGATAGCTCGCTTGTGTGTCTATCTTAAGAAGTTACTAATAGTATTTTAGTCATTGTCTCATATCTCGAAGTGTCTGGTGCCCAATCCAAGGTGAACTGATGTTGCCAATGTGTACAAAGCACATATATCTAGCGCTTTCAATTACCATAGTCGATTTCCCGTAACACATTATGCAGCCTCCAATATCCTTCCGACCACATAGGCCCTCCCGCTGGGACCTCGCCCCGTAAGATAGAAGCAACAGGAACTTCCACCCCATAAAAGTCCTCATTTGCCTTATCTCTCGTCGTAATAACAGTCCCATCAATCTGCGCTCCAACATAAAACCCCCTACTCTTCACATAGCTCCATATAGGCTCAGCAGCCCCGTCGCTATTAACAGCCGAATCAACATACACGCCCGTACCAACTGGCCCAGCAGTGACAGCGACCTCGCCACCGAAGGAGATTCGTGGTTTTGTGAACGCAGCTACGGCTTCCGGGGTCCGTAGAACACACACGCAGTCGTATATGTCCATGGCAACCATGAAGCCAACGCTGAGGGTATTGACGGCAAAAGAAGATGGTGGCGACCATGACCCATCGGGCTGTCGTGCTACAACAATGCCTGAACCACTACCCCAGGTGAATTGGGCGCCAGAGCGAAATGCGGTGAAGATGGCAAGACCTGCAGCTGACCTGAGGACCTGTCGTGGAATTCTGACTAGTGCCTTTCGTCTCGATAATGATTCGTTTGGCGGAAGTGGCGTTCCCTCTGCAGTTGATGTTAGTCTATCAACGCCTCTCGTGCATCGTCCACACATACCACAGAAAGATGTCAGTGTTCGTGCTGCTTTCTCGCACTCCTTTTCTACAGTGGTAGGCATGAATGCCTCGCATCCGAGCTTGTTCGCGAAGTCATTCACGGGGCCAGCAATCTTGGCGCTGAGGACGTGAAGACGATTGGCAAAGCCTGACTTGCGGTTTATTTGCATCCCTGTAGATTGTTCTTGGGTAGATGTACTGTTTGCGGAATATGCTGGTGGTGGGGGAAAGTAAGTATTCTTGAAGTCGTATCCTACAAAGCGAGTATTGTGGGCTTCATTAGCGGGAAGCTCGAACAAGTTATTATTGTAGGATCCCATGACTGCCATTGGATTTTCAGAAGAGGGTGAAGATATTCAACGAGTTCCTGAATCCAGCTAAGGAGAAAATGCTGGGCTTTGTATTGTTGAGTCTGCTAATTTCATGCTCCACGTTCTCAACCACGAAAGGGAAAAGCGACGAAGATAAATATTCCAGTTCGCTAGGATCGTGTATGATATTCTTACATTCTTGGGCGCAATAGCAGATCACCGGGCGCCGCGGGGCTGTCCCGAAGCCTGTGCAAGGCTGTACACAGTAGGAGATTTAGGTATTCGAAATTCCGAACGGCCATATGAGCCAGCGTCGCAGCGCTATGTTTGAAATAGTGAAAGTAGCATGGCCTAGCCATTCTCAATAAACCTTGAAACATCGGCAATGCTGCTCCTGTACGAAAGCGAAACGTGCAGGGCACGTCTGCGATGCCCGCGGGTTCCGAAGGACCAGACAGATCCCTGCAAAGTACAGGGATTCTGGTATGGAAAAACGTAGGGTAAGTTGACGATACTCCGATCCGGGACAGAAGATACTTTGTTGTTTCCTCTGGTGGTTCATGTACAAAGCCAGTCACTAATGGACACTGCAATTGCCTGATTTTTGTTGTCGTCCAATCGAGCTCTTACTGTCCAGTGATAGCACTCATTCCTTAATCCTACTTGGGATACTTAGAAAAGACCGGCGGTATCCGCCGATCTTATGGTTGAAATGTATGGTCCCACCATTCCAATGTCCATAAAGCTCCAAGCTTACAAGATGCCCCAGCATCTAAGCAAAAGATATATGGCACTATTCTTGAGGAAGTGAGATCAAGAGAAGTGGCTCACGCTAGCTACCCTTGAACCTTTGAAGGACTTACTCCAGCCAAGCGATTAGCTGAACTTGACACAAAATGCATATATGACAACCCAATTTTGACCTGTTAAAGACACAAGTGGAGAACTAGCCAGTAAGGCTTTGGTCTAAAAAAAGATTGTATCTTACGCCCTTTTACAAATAACTCTACTTATCCCGTTTCCATTCAGGGGGCTATATTAGCTCATATCTCCAACGTCATGGAGTGGCGTCTGCGGCTGAAGAATAACAGGAGTCAACGAGCCATACGCACATAATAGGATCTAGCCTAGGCTCGCTAGCTTGGAGGACTAGATCCCACAAGGCTGAAAGAGTGTTGAAGCCTTAGAACCTGGAACATTGCCAACTAAGTTGATTGATAGTTAACACTTCTAATATCTCAACGAGATATATTAAGCTAATATACTAAGGAATTCTACTCTTGTGTTTTAGAAGGTAATATGCCTATAAACTTAATCAAAATAAGGTTTCTAATCAAAAATAGAATAATATGCTTTTGTGATAACTCTGTGACAAGGTTGAGAGGTTGAAAGAGGCTTCAGCCTCCAGGGCACAAAGGTAAAAAAAATACCAATATGATGACTCAATGGGTAAACTTATTGGCAGCTGCTAGGTGGGGTATAAAGAGCCGTCCTGATCCCTCATTGCTAGAAGCCGCCAATTTAACGTCTTTCAATATCAAACAACCAGATTTCACACATCATTCTGCCACCTCTCAACATGAAGATTAGCTTTTTCCCGCTCGCTCTCGTCGCTGCCCTGGCTGGCTTTGGAGAGGCGGGAACCTGCACGGCTGGTTTTTTGTATTGCGGCCAAAGCCTCCTTAACCTTGGTGAATCCTTTGCCTCCTTTACCTTAGTCTAGGTCATTTCTAACAAGTAGTATCTCAGATGCCTTCAAATACTTCCCCAGGATCACTAAGGAACTCACCCGCGCGACCAACCAAACATTGTTCACAGCGCACAATATCTCGGATACCCTCTTCCTGTGCCGTCGCGACCCCAAAGGACAACATCCTGAAGGAAAAATTCTATTATACAAGCACTGCAATGGTCATTGCCGGTACCAAACCGTTGGATATGACGATACCTGTCACGAGTAAGTGTGGCACGCACAGCAGAGGGTCACATAAGAGAGGGTTAAAAGAGCCTTGATTCTATCATAGGATGGGAGAAGCGGAGCTCCTTATATACATATGGAGCATCTGATCCTTGTCAGGGAAGCTAGGCCGATCAGGGCTACCCTATCTTTTAACAGTAAGGCCTCTTTTATCTGCTGGAATTTGGGGTTCGTGATGGATGTTGAAGTAATTATTTAAGCCAAGGCTCAGCTAAAATGTCGGTTGGCGTGGCCCTAAGTGATGGCTCAAGTTTCATCAGCCCTGCAATAAGCTTCGCTGCAGCTCTTACTTTGTCCCTTGTTAACTCCGGATGTTTGTCTTTATCGAAATAAACCTCTTCCATCCAACTTTGCAGTGTCAAAGTATCCTCCTCATCCGATGCTTTGCTTCTCATTTCTTGCCACTTCACTTGCCATCTTGATGGCAGCTCATCGTGTATAAGCTCTATCATTTGTTGAACCAAAATTGGGGGAGTTAACATGACAACGTCAAACGGGGGCTGCCCAGTCACCAGCTCAAAGATCTGTACCTGTTAGCAGGTACAATCTTCTTTGGTAGATGATGTTTACCAAACACCCTGCGCTCCATAAATCTACACGATTGTCAAGACGATCTCCAAACACAACCTCAGGTGCGCGTACTGGAAGCGGGGTATGCAATGTATTAGGCACATCAAAGTTGAAGAAGGCTTCGCCAAAGTCAATGATCTTGAGCGATGGTGATGAGAGTAGACTTTGGACGTCCTTGTTTCTGAAGGATGAAGGCCGGACAATGTGTGTCGGTACATTTGATGGCAAGGGTTTGGCATCTTGCCTTGTGACTTAAGTCCATCTCAGGCTCACCACGTCTGGCGATGAAATCTCTTTCGCTGAGTGAATGCAGCCCCGGAATATCCAGAGCAATATTTCTAGTGTGAAGGTCTATGAGAAAACTCAGTGTTACTGCTTATCACAAAGTGGAATGTGAATCTCTCACCACCATGCCCAATGCCGTTGGAAGCAAGATAATCGAGACCTTGCAGCACCTGCCTCGAGATCAACCTTGCAGCGCGAGACGGCAGCCTATCATCCCTGCAGTGGCCATCAATGACATCTGAAACATTAGGACAAACAAGCTCCAAGACCAAACAATCGTGTGAGCCATTGGGGCCAATCACAGTAAAGTGATCCAGCATTTGGTTCACGTAAGACGATCCAGGATGATTTCTTGATGTAGCAGCAAGCTTTTGCAGAATTTCGATCTCCTTACTTCTTTTTGTTTCGGCCACTGTGATTTTGAGTGCAACGTAGCGACCATGTCTGGCAGTTGGTCAGCAAGAGACGGCATTCTCGTTACACAAACATACAGCTGGTCCTTAGCGGCCCAAGTGGTCGAATAGCTACCCCAGCCAAGTTTATGCAGGACCTTATACCGTTCATCGCTGAGGGTATCGCCTAATGTAACCGGATGGTAGCCACCTGGTCGGTAGCGATGCAATGGTTCAGCGTCAACATCGCACCTGTACTCTTGTGCTGGTGTTTGACTGCCGTGATATTGACGTACGTGGGGTCGCTGAAAGAACACAGCAGCAATTGATGGAACCGAGATCCGTATTCGCGCCGCATTCAGAAGGCTGCTCATAACCATCGCTAATAACGATCTCAGTGTCTCTTCCACTAGATCCAAGATGATCAGCGAAACCCAGAAACTTCTAACGTGGAATCATCTCGTCGCTCCAGGGTGACAGTCGGATGATGCGGCACATTTAATCCCTGTCCGCCCAGCCCGCACCCGATATTTTTAGAACCTCGCCCAGAGTCGCCCAAAATAAGGTTGCAGCTCAAATAACGGATCAAAAGCTTGGCAGAATGCTTAATCTGATCAAGAATCATCTACAAGATGGTTTCATCTGTAATTCATGACGCTGATTCAGCTGGTCTAGGGGCAAGTGAACAGGATATTCACCCCTGTCAGACCTGACAGCGAAGCACAAATGACGTCAGGGCGTGGTCTAGAGCTTTAGGGCCATTCACCCTCCCAAACCCCGCAGAGCTTCACCTTCAGCTGCATCGTCATCATTATTTATACGACATCTCGCTCTCATCCTTTTGAACTTTTTCTTCCTTTCTCTTTCATTTCAGTCGCCAAAATGGATAACATGGCTTCTCTCAAAGACACTCTTACCGCCTCTGGAGGCGCGGAATCTGCCGGTACCTACTCCCCTCCCCTCCTCATGACGTCTCGAATTATCCCGCTAACTTGCCCAGGATTCCTCAACGACATCATCGCCCAGCTGTGGCCCAACATCAACGTCGCAGGCGGCAAGATCGTCAAAGATGTCGTCGAGCCCATGCTTGACCAGATGCTGCCAGGTCCTCTCGCGAACCTCCGCTTCGTCAAGCTGGACTTTGGACCTACACCCATTAGATTCTCTAATGTTGACGTGCACAAGACCGAATTCGAGGGCATCAAACTTGATATGGACTTGGATTGGGATGGCAAGTGCGATTTCGAGCTTGACGCGTCGATGGTGCCCAAGATTGTAAGCTTCGTCATCGCTGGCTTCAATATTATGCGTTGCTGATTTTCGTGTTACAGGGTATCGAACATGTGAAGATGAAGGGACGACTCTCCATTTTGCTTTGTCCGTTGACAAATGTTATTCCACTGGTATGAAGCTCCTACCTCGATACAATTATCGGCACTGACATGATCCACAGATCGGAGCTGCTCAGGTGGCTTTTATTAACCCGCCCGACCTATCCCTCGACTTCACCGACGCCGCCAACATCGCCGACTTCTCCTTGATCGACAAGACCGTCCGCAAGGTCATTCTCAACATCATCTCCTCCATGGCTGTCCTCCCCAACCGCTTCCTCGTCAAACTCGACTCCTCCAACGACTACTTCAAGACCTTCCAGCCCCACCACGGTGTTCTTCGCCTTACCGTTGATAACGCCACTGAGATTACTGGCGAGAAGAAGAGCGGCGCCAAGAGACTACTCCAGAAGCTTGTCAAGGATATTCCAGACTGCTACTGTGATGTCAACGTCGGTGCTGAGGGAGAGTGGCGAACTTCGACTATTAAGAATAAACACGACCCTCAATGGAACGAGACTCACGACTTCCTTGTTACAGATTATGAGCAGCGCATTACCATCGATGTGAACGATGAAGATCTTGGTGGTGATGACGATATTGGTATTGCTACGACGACCGTCAAGCAACTTCTCTTGAACGGAGGTAGCCAAACCCTCACCCTTTCTCACAAAGGCCAGCCCCTTGACACCAAGGTGACAATCCACGGCAAGTTCTTCAACTTCGTCGGCGAATCCAACAGCATCTCCGCCAGCAGCCAAAATGAAGGCGAAATCTGCGGTCTTGCCACCGTCCTCATCGCCAGCGTTAATGGTCTAAACGGCCAACGCGACGAGCTCAAGCCCAGCGTCAAGGTGACCTGGGGCGACAAGGAGTTTGTCACTCCCGTCAAGAGCTACAGCCCTGGAACAGATATCTTCAACCCATCTTTCGACACGGCGTTCCGATTCCCTATTACCGCGGAGCAGCTTTCTAACCCGCACAGCTTCAAGCTTAGCTTGCAGAATGGTACGAGCGAGCAGGGATCGGTCGATATTCCTTTTGATAGCGTGACGGGTGCCGATGGTATGAACCGTGAGGAGGAGTTTGATGTTGGATCTGGTGCTACCATCCGAGCTCGATTTTCTATTCGTGGATTGCAGCTCGCTGAGTGATTGGGGAAGGAAAACGTGGGGGTGATCCCCGACGCATGACGCTGTACGCATGCATCAGTATGAATTAGCAAGCAATAAATTGTTTACATACATTGGTAAATGACGCTTACTACTAGGCCACAGATGCTAAGAGGTTATGAGGCCAGCCTGTTATTTGAAACTACATGGGGGTTGAAAATGGCCAAGCCACAACACCATTCAGCCAGTAAGATGTGTCGAGATTCACGCATCTGCGCAGAACTCGCACGCGCTAAATCACCCTGCTTATATCTCAGATGCCATTTTCCAGAGGGGGAAGTCGCACCTTTGTCTTTCTTCTTTCATAAAAATCCCTTCGGCATGTTGGATGAGCTTCATCTTCCTTCTAACCTCATTTCACTGCAACACGATATTTACCTCCTTGTCAGCACAAACGACGTTGCTACCTCTTCACTTACTACGTTTTACTGTATTAAGTATGTCTATCGACTGACCTTCACTCCCTTCATCCCTCTTTCTATACCACGGGCATATTGACCATTTTACAGAACTCAAACAAACCTTGTGTGATGCTACCCAGCAACACACAAGTCTAACAGCTGCCGGCACTTCCAAGCCAGCATCGGGCGAACCCAAATGGGACTTTTCGCTCCATATAACTACTGGCATACTGACTTGGATCAACTTCTTAACGCTGAGGCTCCTGTCGAAGACGTCTCCCATTTGGTAGGTTAACGAATCTTTCATAACTTCAACTTCATAGCCCAAAGTTTTGCTTGTAACTTGAGGACTCTGTACAACATGAGAACCCTTGGCCTAAATGCCTTGGCCCTTGTTAGCTACAGCTACATGGAAGCCGCTCAGCATATCCGTGGTCGACTGGAAGCTGAGCACAAGAATTATCGTCTTTCATTGAAAGAACTCAAAGATGCTCTCGACGATTCCCGTACAGGTGTCTACGAATCCAACGGAATTATCTCCAAATACGTGGGAGAAAACGTCAATCTCACCAATAAAAAAGCCTCCAAAGAGTCGCTCCATCGTTGTCGCGATCCAGGTATACTTTTGCCGGAAGAGGCAGCAGCTTTGGGAATTCCTCGAAGGCTCGAGTCCGGGTCGACTAACACTACCGACGAGAAATGGTATAGGATGTGGAGGCTATGTCTTCCTCCAACCCAGATGGATAAATACGGCCTCCCTGAAATACCCGCCTCCCCATACTACGATTTCGGGGACTCTCCCAGGTCCATCCTTGACGAGGCTGAACTCATCAAGTCTGGAGGATCGTCGCAAGTATATCAAGCCAGAATCCACCTGCATCGTATGCACGGCTATAGATCTGAAGAAAGCGGAAAAGTTACCTTCGCTGTGAAAAAGTTAAGCAGTGAAAATTATCAGCAATTCGCACGCGAACGAGACGCTTTGCAACAACTGAGTTATACTCAACACCCCCATCCTCACATTATCCCTCTTATTGCGTCCTACCGAGCGGAAAGCAAGTACCACCTGGTCTTTCCGTTGGCTGATTGCGATCTCGCTACATTTTGGCGAAACGAGTCCAGACCAGCGAACGACAAACGTACCCTTGAATGGTTTGGAGGCCAGATGAGAGGACTCGCAGATGCTCTATGTACTATCCATGGGCAAAAGGGACGAGAGAGAGATTTGCGTGGGGTCCATGGTGATTTCAAACCAGAGAACATCCTCTGCTTCAGCTCCAATGACAATGAAAGATGGCCAGTGCTCGCGCTTACGGACTTTGGATCTTCATTCTTCCTGACACCTGAGGAGAAAGATATTCCGAAGGGCCTCAAACACACGCCAGTCTATCGCGCTCCAGAACTCGACGCTTCTACCGACGGCATCACACAGGCCTACGATATCTGGAGTCTCGGCTGTGTGTTTGCGGAAGCCATAGCCTGGTTCTATGAGGGCAAAGCGGGTATCGCGAAGCTTATCCGAGCTCGAATGGATGAAAAAGACAACAAACCTAATCGCGATGCCTTCTTCTGGCTGAAGCACGATAGGCGATGGGGTCTCACGGCGAAACTCAAGCCCGAGGTACAGAGAGTAAGTCCTCCATAATATTATCCATCGTAGAATAAGATCTAATGTCGTTGATAGCTACTTATATCTCTTCGCGAGAACTCTCAGTCGTCCCTCTTCATCGATGACCTACTCTATCTTGTGCTGGAAGGGATGCTCAAAGTCAACATGAGCGAGAGAATGTCAGCCCGGGAGATCCTTGACGCCCTGACCCAGATGTGTGTGAAGCTGGAAAATGACCCGGCCTATTCTGAGCCTCGTGGTTGCGATGTGGAAATGGTAGGAACTCGCCATTCTTTAAATTTATTCGACATCTGTGTGAAGTAGCTCACTCACACATAAACAGGCCTTTTCTTATAATACTCCACATCCTGCGACAAGGAGTAGTTCGCTAACGACTTTGCGATCCCAGGTCCCCAATCAGAATGCCAGTCCACAGCGGCTCGACCAAACGGTCGACGCAAACTACTACACCAACTACACAACTCAGAGTGAGGCTGCCACCCAAGACACCAACCTCACCACTCAGAGCGACTCTAGCAGTCAAGAACGCCCGAAGCCGCTCTTTGCGTGCCCCTTCAATGCAGTCGGGGTACAGATCTCTGGCCGCCGGGTTTGTCAAGATCGAGGATTCCCCGATGTCAATAAAACCAAGTATGACTAATTAATTAGCCTAAGTTACTTAGGTTAAACTTAGGCTAGATTTAGAAAGTATTAGCTAACGTCCGAGCAGGGAACACCTCACCCGCCATCATCTTCCAAAGGAGTATAGGGGCAAACACATCTGCCGACGATGTTACTCTGGTTTCAACACCGATGAGCTCCTCCAGGCTCATGCGCATCAAGAACGACCATGCTCCTCAAAGACGCCAGAGGCAGTCACAAACAAGTTGAGTGGAGAACAAGCCTTTCAGCTTCGATCCATGAAGAGGAAGTCGTCGAAAGAAAGTGCCGAGGACCGATGGTTCGATATCTGTCGCATCATCTTTCCAAGCCTCGACCGGAACCTAGAGAACATCTCACCGTGTAAGCCCTCAATCCAATCTTGACCATTCTTTTTCTTTTTCCTTTTGTTAAATCCGGGCCTGAGGAAAGAAGATGATTGAGCTCTGACTTATACTTACTTCTCCCTATAGATCGGGAGACCAACTCCACAAACTCTTCCACGGGCTTCAACGTAATCTCTCAGTACAGAGATCATCTTCACAACCGAAGTGCTGAAGAATATGCGGCCGAATTAGCGAGAATAGGCCTCGACGTCACACCAGAGGGAGCTGCAGCGATCCTCGAGCTGCAGGTCAGGGACCTCGAGAATTTTGATATTTTCGGCCCACGTCAGTCTCTGGCCTGATATGGAGGTGATAAGGAACATTGGGAAATGTTATGAGATGTAGGGTTGTTTTGTATGTAGCTTTGAGATTTATCCTGGCTCCAGTCTGTCATTAAATAGCCAGATTCCACTCCCTTAGATAGCAATTTAAATTTGTTTGGTTCGATTAAGTTTGAGTAGAACTGGCCTAAAGGCATTAAAGCTTTAGGACCTTTATCATAAAGCTTAGGGAAATCTTTAGTTGGCTTGTGTTCAGCCGAGTATAAGTGGCTAGTATCCTCCAAGATGGTACCATAAATAAGCATTTGATTCGACCATGGCCACTACGACTAACTCGTTGGTGCAAAGCCTGAATACCACAATGAGAGGAACAGATGCCTCCGGGCTCCAAATGATTTCTTCGCTGGAGAAAGCAGGCGCGGGTGCAATTATGAGACAGACGCTACAAGAGGATGGTTTTATGGTCCGTCAGGAAATTACCAAGTTGCCAAAGAGTCTTTTCAACGTTGCTGATCCGACGATCATACCTCAGGAACGGAACGTGGTACAGGTTGTAGTCAACCGAGCAAGTCGTGTTTTTGAACCTTATGAAGTTCATATTGGCCAAGAAGATTCCGCAAGGGGGTCTTCCAGCGCAAAGCTACCCATAGTTCTGGAGCGGCAGGAAGAGACTGTACCAACTTATATAGGCACGGGATCTTACTCGCTTGAAAATGGCATGAGGTTTCAGTGTGAGAAGCGAAGGCTAGAAGGGCGAGCTAGTGAAGCAAAGGTAAATAAACGGCGGCTGCTATAATCTAACAATCATACTACTGGTGAGGTACATAATTTACATATTGGATATATCATACTGCTCATTCTTACAAGCGGAAAGAGAAACTGTAGTAGGTGAACGCCCAATCATCATATATAAGTAATGAAAATGAACTTCGTTACCTAGGTAATAGCCTGAGTGCAGTTTGGGGATACTATCTGGGAAGCACTACACCAGAACATCTCAATAAAACGTTCCCTAAAGATACAGCCAAGTCTCGGCATCATCGGAAGCACCGGTAATATCGGAATTGATGTAGAAGTGAAGGATGTATTATTTTGCATGAGCTGAGGTCGTGCCGCCTTGGCATTGTATCTTCATTGGTGGTTGGCCTGTCATTATCACCCTGCCCTGGACATCAAAACCCTTGATAATCCATGTAGCACACTGACCTAGCGGAATATACCCGTCCTTGGTATGTGCTTTGTTGACTTTGAACATAGCCACTCAGCTCCTTTTCGGTTTTAGTTACCAGAGATGTTGCTTGGCGTATCGAATGCAGCGGAATTTAATCCCACTGGACATCAGACCACCATGTGAGGCCCTCAAGCATAAAGATAAGGTTAATGTCCTCTGCGGAGTTTTAAATATTTCTCTGATTTCTTGGTCATGTCCTCGCTGCTATCTCGTAACGCTACTATTTATCATGGCTATTCAGCATCCAGTAGCTAGAGATGATCAGTTCAATGGCCACTCCATCGGCCATCAACTTCGCCGCGACGTGACACCGGAGGAATGTTATCAATGCGGTAGTTACATCATATCAACAGCGTTGGGGTTCCGTTCAAACTACTAACATTCTATAGAATCCGCTTATCAATATGTGCGGCAAATGCAACGAAACGAAAAGCTTTGCGCAGGCGATGCCTTTTACGACTTATATTCGATCTGCGTGGGATGCATCGAAGATAACATCGACTCGGGAAGCCCAAGAGACTATGTTGAGCCAAATTTGGGCCGATACATCGACTATTGTGCGCAGTTCACTTCCCTCACTAAATGGGCCTTCATGGGAGCTACGCCAGCCACTTCGACCACCTCGACCACTCTTCGGACTCAGGATACGATCACCGCTTCAGCTAAGGAAGCAGACGATGGAGGCACGGATGGAGCGATCATTACAGGGAGAATTGGAGAGCACAAAGAGACATCGATACCTGTTTCTACCACCAACAGTCCGTTTGAACGACCCCAATTTGATGAATAAAGCTCATACCAGGTAGCTATGTCGCAAACGACAACGGAAGTCACCCAATCTGGAGGGTCAGCCAGTTCGTCAAATGCTCCTAAGAAGTATAGTAAGTCAGAGGTGTCCACCTATCTCCACAAATCATACTGATATCCAGCAAGGCTCAAGTTCCAGTAAAGCGTGGATCGCTGGTGCTGTTGTCCCTTCTGTACTCTTTGTTGCTGTGGCTGTTGCATTAGCGATCTGGTGGCGGAAGCGACGAAACAGAACACAAAAAGGCCCCAAAGCTCCTCATGTAGATGACGTAGCGGGTTCGTCAGGCTTTGATAAACCGGAGCTTGATTCTCAGGGTATTGCGCGACCAAGAAGCAAAGAAGAGGCTATAATGAGTACAAGTAGAGCTGTACACGATACTGCCGTCTTACCAGGACCTACTGAGATGCCTGAGAATGGTTTGAACCGAGTAGAGCTCCATAGTGAAGCAACAGGAGGCACAGGACAAAACCACGGCTCCGGGCCTTACTATGAACTTCCAGCCACCGGAGCCACGGTATATGAAGTGCCTATGAAGCCATACCAATCATAAGACGGAGCGTTACCATTCACTTTTTCATATAACCTGTATGAATTTTAATTCAAGTGCAGTTCGTTTAGAGTTATTCTTAATCAAGATCGAAAGTTTACCATGTGCCTTTCGCTCTGAGTCCATTCTATAAGTCCTAGGTATCTATGCCCATTATCGAAATGCTAAGCTTCAAGGATTGGATAGAAGTCATACGTCACTCATATGAGTCTATCCTTCCCAAGCCAGTTCTTTGTCCCTGCGCTTCCACCGCGAAAAATCGAAATCCTTCGGATCAAGAGCCTATTTTCCGTCAACCTATGCACCCATGAGAGGGATTATCAACTCTAATAGGAAGCTCAAGTAGAAATAATACGACAACACTGAGATTAAATTCAGGTCAGTACTATCTCTCTGCTTCCTATCGGGTAGCTGACTTACGCGTTTCTGTTTCAAGCAGGGGATGTTAAATGAGGGCATCGACTCCGCCACTCTAGTAAATTAAAGGATTCATGTTTATCAAGACAACAGAGCTAAAATTAGGAATAGATCTACCCGATTCGCATAACCGACGCACCAACAGTG
The DNA here is from genome assembly GCA_001262555.1 of Fusarium nygamai. Lineage (NCBI taxonomy): Eukaryota > Fungi > Ascomycota > Sordariomycetes > Hypocreales > Nectriaceae > Fusarium > Fusarium nygamai. The sequence goes on from LBNR01000006.1 coordinate 774,478, forward strand.
TCGCATGTCGCAATTTGATCTTATCTTGAGGTGATGTAAGAGACCAACAGACTGAACACAATGTGAGACTTGAAATATAATAATCCGACCTCTTTCTTTATTACTGGTTTAGCCTGTTTCGTAATATAAAACAAGCAATTTCTCAATAAATGGAAACATAAATTTGTCGGTCAACAATTCTCTCCATGCAACAAATTACAATGGCAACCAAAGTAATGTAAGTCAGCCGTTGAACCGGAGACAAGAGATCTTCCATCTAATACGGCACGCTTGTAGCAACGTCGACGTGCTCGTCATCGGGGCCGGTCCAACTGGTCTTGGAGCGGCCAAGCGTCTTCAGCATCTAGTAGGACCTCCTCTCATGCGAAGTGACATTTTTTTACTGATATTTCTTACAGAACAGTGTCGACTGGCTGATTGTTGACTCCAACGAGACGCCTGGTGGCCTCGCATCCACCGACATAACCCCCGAGGGCTTCGTATGTATGCCTCAGCCACCCTCCACAATCTCATACTTACTCATGCAGCTCTTCGATGTTGGAGGACATGTCATCTTCTCCCACTACAAGTACTTCGATGACGTCATCAACGAAGCTCTTCCCAAACCTGATGATTGGTACGAGCATCAACGTATCTCATATGTCCGTTACCAGGGTCTTTGGGTCCCGTACCCTTTCCAAAACAACATAGCAGTCCTGCCCAAAGAAGAGCAGGCTCTCTGCCTTGGCGATCTCATTGACGCAGCCATTCAAGCACGTGCGCGTTCACCATCTGACAAACCAGCAAATTTTGACGAGTGGAACATTCGCAACGTTGGCGAGAGGCTGAATGAGATTTTCATGCGTCCTTATAACTTCAAAGTCTGGGCTGTTCCTACAACCAAGGTACGTATTCCCATAGCTCTTGTGAGATCTTGGCTAACTCGTGTCGATGAACTCTACTTGGGTTGGAGAACGTGTCGCCGCGCCCAATGTCAAGCTAGTAACTACTAACGCTATTCTTGGTAAAGCAGCTGGCGGTTGGGGACCCAATGCTACGTTCCGCTTCCCTGCTCGTGGTGGAACAGGAGGGATCTGGACGGCTGTTGCGGATACTCTTGATCAAAGCAAGACTCGCTTTGGAGATCATGGTGCGGTTACTAAGGTTGACGCTGATGCTAAAACAGTCTATCTGAAAGATGGTAAGCAGCTTCTTTTCTCATATTGAGATTTCTGTTGACAAGAGTATAGGAACCACAGTGAAGTACGGTGCACTGATCTCTACCATGGCAGTCGATCAGCTTGCAGGGACTATTGGTGATGTTGAACTTCAGAAGTCCCTCAAACCGCTTAACTACTCCTCCACCAACGTCATTGGCGTCGGCATTCGTGGAAAGCGGCCCGATCGTATTGGCGATAAGTGCTGGGTAAGCGGCGATGAAATGCTTTTGATATCTCAATGCTCACATGGCCACAGCTCTATTTCCCTGAAGACAATGCCCCGTTCTACCGAGCTACCATCTTCTCCAACTACTCGCCCTACAACCAACCCAGCGAAGACATCAAGGTCGCAACTAAGCAGCTTGCCAATGGCGACAAGCCCGTCTCTCCGGAGCCAGCTCCCGGCCCATACTGGTCAATCATGCTTGAGGTCTCCGAGTCTTCCTACAAGCCCGTGAACCAAGCCACTTTGCTCGAAGAGAGTATCAAAGGTTTGATCAACACGGACTTACTCAAGCCAGAAGATGAAATCGTCAGCACATATGTTCGCCGCTTCGACCATGGATATCCAACCCCCACTCTCGAACGCGATGTTGCTCTATCCGAGGCCTTGCCTTACCTATACGACAAGGATATTCTGTCTCGTGGTCGATTCGGAGCGTGGAAGTATGAGGTTGGCAATCAGGACCATAGGTGAGCCACTCATTATCCCAATTGCAGGATTAATGAGCTAATAACTTGTCACAGTTTCATGCAAGGTGTCGAGGCAGTCGACAATATTGTCTCGGGCGGTCTGGAATTGACCCTCTTCAACCCCGATTTTGTCAACTCTCGGAAGAATACTGAGCGTCGTCTAGCTGGCGTCAAGGGTGCTCGGAAGTAGCACTCTTGCTGAAACGTCTATATTGCTAGCATCGTGGACGGGGGGCCTGTTTCTCATGGTCAAAGTGGTATTCAACTTCTCTGAGCCGAGGCTCTTTTCTTCTTACCCTTCTATGTTACAGATTATTATTCGTGGAAATGGAGATTCAAGTTAGCTATTGTCTATGTCACTAGTCAATAGATTTACATTGCATAAATTTGAAACCTGGACCTTGTTCAAGCTCCTATGCGACTGGCCTCTACACTTTTAACCTCGGCCCTAAATCGTCTCTCTGGGTTTTCTCCGACAAGCATAACCAGAATTAGATTTAGGCCCATAGTGTACCCGTCGTTTGTGGTGGATTTTGTTCTAGCGGTGACTTAGCATGAAGATCACCTCGTATGGCTTTTGTGCCAAGCATGCCCCTGAGGGTCCGTGAGCGCGACTGAGCGCCTCGCCGAGACTTCAGTATGGGGCCAATGAGCCTGAATCTCGTAACTAATAAAGAGAATAGACGAGGTGGAAGAAAAGATAAAAGGGAGCGTCTCCTAAGTCTTTAAGCCAGGGAATAGTACCTTGAATCTTTGGCATTCGCTCGTTAGACACTAAAACTTTACAGTCGTTTTTACCCCGGCCCAAAATGAAGTTCACATCCATTCTCGCCCTTGCCGGCGCCATTACCCCAGCTATCGCAGCTCCCGCCAAGTCTGACAAGACTTGCTCGAATCCTGCAAAGAGACTTGAGTGGCGGGAGCTAGATGCTGCTGATCAGCAGGGCTATATCGATGCTGTTCTGTGTCTCAAGACTAAGCCCTCCCGCATGGGTCTCAAGTCCAGCTTGTACGATGACTTCCCTCATCTTCACTTCCAGCTCAACAACTGGAGTAAGTCCCATCTGCAATATCAATTCTTAGCTGTTACTGATAATACAGTTCACGGTGGTGCTCCTTTCCTCCCTTGGCATCGATACTTTGGTGTAGTCTACGAGCGAGCTCTTCGCGACTGCGGCTATAAAGGTCCATACACGTGAGTACTACACAAGTCCATTCCCAAGTAACTTCTGACCGTGGACTATTAGCTACTGGGACTGGACCAAGGATACAGAGGGACTTCGTCTCTCCCCAGTCATGGCATCAAAGAACGGCTTCGGCGGCAACGGAGACTCTGAAAATACCGAAATCAGTGCTTCGGGAAGTACACTCAAGTGTGTATCCGACGGTCCATTTGCAAAGCTGCGACCTGAGTACCTCGAGACTGAGCCAAGGAAGCTTACCGACGGTGGCCACTGTCTGCATCGTAACTTACCTGAAGTTGACGAGCCTGATGCCTTCGCGACCATGGCCAAGGTCTTTGGGCCTGAAGGAGTTGAGGAAGTCCAAGCCTCTGGCAACTGGAGTCACTACGCCTGGGCTCTTGAGGGAGGGCCTCATGGTAGCATTCACGCTTGTCTCGGTGGAGAGATGAACCCCACCACTTCTCCCAACGGTTAGTGAACCCTTGCCTTTCTTTCGACGCAATATCTAATATGTTGTAGAACCTCTTTTCTTCATGCACCATGCGCAGATCGATCGTCTTTGGTGGCTGTGGCAGAAGGAGAACTCCACCAGACTCACTGAGTACAATGGACTCTACAAGAACATCAACCAGACTGAGCAGCACGAAGTCAGCTTGGACGACATCTTGATGATGGGTGGTATTGACGAGGACCTTACTGTTGGAGATGTCATGGATACCACTAAGGGACCTTTGTGCTACACCTACTAGGTATAAGCCAATAGTCTCGGGGTGAGACATCAGGTACCGATTCTTCTTGGGCCCAGTGATCAGGCGCAAGCTACGACGAGGATCGAGCTTCTGGAAGGCCAACGGTCGGAGCGATTTATTAGTCGGCTTACATTATTTTCACGTCTCTGGGAGGCTCATATAGACTTTATGATGATATATACCGAATAATTATGCCTCTATGCTACGTCACCTAATATAGAGCAGGACGCCTTTAGCTAGCTTTTTCGTTCTCAGCTTCCGGCTGGTCGTAGTAAGTCGAAACGTGGAGATATTCATTTCAACCTCATGACCGTGCCACAGAGTGTTATTTTGGGTTGATAGACCTGACAGTTGATGCTCACTTCACGCGCTTCACACGTGCTACAAAATCACTTTGGCGTCCATAGGAACCCCAACTATCATTTCCTATTACAGTTCGTCCCATCTAGCTATACGAGCTGTAGAAGGGACTTTGGATGAAGTGGACCGCACGGGCCTCGATTACGACAGCTATTCTTGCGCCTTGATTGGATAGGAGAGGGAGATTGATCACTTGAAGCTTTCTTTGCTAGAAAGAAGAAGTTATAGGTGATGAATACATATCAACCCATTTAAGTACACCTAAATGCAAAATCCCTCCAAGCAACTGCACCGGCTGATTCAAAGTACCCACGGCGTGGCCAGTGGATATAACAGCCTATTGAGGGTGTTAATCCCGAGGCTTCATCCACATTTTCGGATTTGTGTCCCAAGAGGAGGAAGGCGACTGAATAGACACTAACTTGAGACGTGCTAGGGTGTTTCATGGACCTCGCTTACGGTGATCCCTTGAGATATTTTTAGAATCTCGGCCAACTTCGATGTGACTCGAGAATAAATATATCTGCGTATCATTCGCAATGCCTTAGACTATCTGATACATTACAGGCTCGTCTATCATATTTAATTCCTTATTAGTGTATTATATATAGTCTAGATATCGGAAACACGGCGTGCTCCTTATGTGATTGTCGCAATTTATTTTATCTTCTTGAGCATTCATCACGAGAAGACTCCGTTTTAGTCTTCCCAGTACCGCCTTTTTCTCTGATCCAGCATCTCATTCTTCGAAATTGGATACCATCAGCTATCCAGGTCTCGAACGCTCGGTACGCTCTTATACTCAAAGTTGATGTCGTTACCAAGCTCAAAATCCTTGGCACTTCCATGAGGATCCCACGCTTCTTCATGCTTCCCCAGATGCTCTTTCAACCCCCCAAAGAAATTCCGCAAACATAATATGGCGAATATCGTCGTCATGGAGATGGATAAGATACCCATGCAACCGAAGGCGGTGAAGGAGTCGATTGAACCTCCGCTTCTCCTCCTACTGTCCAATTGTGCATCTATCACCAGGTAAAGCAAGTAGCCAAGCATTGCAAGATACATGGCTATAGAGAAACACATGCCGATGCGGTTCTCTGACTTGCTGAACATTATGGACACGGCGATGACGGCGAGCGCAACACCCAGAAGGGCGAGGTTGATAATGAAGTAGGTGCCACCACTGCGAAGTCCTCCGAGAACGGGGAAGCAAAAGATCAGATCGAAGCAGATAATGAAGTAAACGTCCATTTTGGCGAGCATGACAAAGATCTCATCATTAGGTTAGCGATAGTTAGGCTCGGGGACAGTTGACATACATGGTGGATAATGCGTATCTTTCTCATCTTTGCATCTGCACCGACGTTGCGATATGACTGCCATGAGAAGTATTGCTTCAGATACCAAGCACTGATAGGAAGAACCAAGGTGCAGACGGCGATAATGATGGGAATAACCAGTAAGATCTTTCCAATCACCGGCCAGATATCCATGTCAGTATTGACCAAATGGTCGCCATTAATGTCTGTTGACGTCTTGAACGACTCGATAGCCTCCGCGATATCCCGTCGCTGGAAAATAGCGAGGGGTAAAAAGCCCGCGTTGATCACGCACGCGAGCACCGCTTGAGCCGTACTCCTTAACCGGATGGCATCCCACATGAACAACAAATGAAAAACGAAGCCAAAAATAAATATGGCAAAATTAGTTGGAATGCTGTAGCCGCGAGGGACTTGGATTACTGTCGGTCTAGCGTATTCCTGCCATTGTAAAAGGACAACGCTGCAATTTGGGGTCAGTGGGTGAAAACAGCGCTGAAAATTTGAACTTTACCTCATCAAAAGGGTCACGGTGATGCCCTGAAACAGACCGATTGATAGAAAGGCTGCTGCAGCTGGCGCAGTGTGTATCTTGTTGACGATCGCAGACATTGTGTCTGCGTGAATATCAGGGAACCTCGTATTCAGCGTCAAAAATAAATTTATTGAATGAGCATTGAATGATTAATCGTCCGGCATTGATGGGAATTTTAATTGCCGACCCTAGGTTCAGGCTAGGCTCAGGGGCGCTCTCGGACCTTTACGTTAGCGGGTCTGCCAAGGCAGCGAGATCCCGTATTTGCGGTATTGGATGAAACTCTGTGGAAGAATTTATACTGGGCTTGTGGGGAAGATTGTCAATATGAGCCCAGCGATTTCCAGAATCTTGGGCCATGAAGAATTGGGCGTCGATCTGGGTGGGATTCTAGTTAGCGACAGCTCATCTCGACAGCCCTATCTTCAGCTGAGCGCCAATGAGAAGTGTAGGTCCAGCGCAATGACCTTTGAGTCGCGTGAGCGGCACGGAAATCATGTCAAAACTCTATGGATCAATTGGAAAATCAGTGGAATTGCCCCGGCAAAAGAAAAGGGCCATCAAAACAGCGGAACGGCACCTCAACTACTGAGACTTGGCGGTTTTAAACGGGGCTAAGCGACGTCTTTGTGACGTCGATCAAACGTGTCTTGAAAATGTAAAATTTTTATTATTTTTATATGACTAACAATGACCCGCTGTTGCAATCGCTCACTCCGAAACCCTACCATGCAATCCTTGCCAAGAAAGACTTGGGATACGTCCTCACGATAAACTTCCTAATCTCATCGACCAACAGAATACCAAGTCCAAGAGGAATAGGAATGAGCCAGAACTCAATTGGCACAGACATAGTGTCGAAGAGGTTCTGAATGCCGGGTACTTCGGTGACAAAGATGGCGATGCACAAACTGATGAGCATGCTGAGGATCAACCATGGGTTGCGATGAGCCTTGCTGAGAGGACTGGCTTGGAAAATACTCAAGCGACGGTTTCGCACGGCGAGGATGTTGCCCCATTGGAGGAAGACGAGAGTGACGAAGTAAACACACTGTCCAGTGTTGTTGAACTTGGTGAGCTCAGCAGTAGTGTAGCCGCGATATCCCTCTGTGTAACCCTCAAAGAGGAAGAAGAGCTCTGAGACGGGCATTTTGGCGTACTTCCACATGTAAAAGAAGAACATGGCGTGCGCAGTGATGGTCTCCATGAAACCAGTGAAGAGGTAAGCTTGGGTGTAGATCTTTCTGTTGATGAGATGATCGCGCTTATGGTTGCGGGGAGGAAGGGAGAGAAGATCGAATTCTTCTTTCTCCATGATGAGAGAGAGACTGAGGAAGAGATCGGTGAAGACACAAATTATGATCATGAGGAATGCGCTCAAGGGAAGAGGAACACCGAACCAGACGTTGAGAATGACGGGCCAGATCTCGGACCAACTACCGGCGGGGAGGAGGTATGAGATGACCTTCTGGAGGTTCTGGAACACGAGACGGCCGAGGCGCATGGCGTCGATGATTGAGTCGAAGCGGTCAAGGAGGACGAGGTCAGAAGCTTCAATTGCGACATCACTACCGGTGACGATAGCGACACCAACATCAGCTGCGCGAAGGGCGGGAGCATCATTAACACCATCGCCAGTGACAGCGACAACGTTATCGCGCTCCCGAAGTTCAGTGACGATGCGGAGTTTCTGCTCAGGTGTAGTTCGCGCAAAGACAATCTCCTCATAAGCACAGACAACATCCCAATCCTCTTGACTCAACCGGCTGAGGTTCGCACCTTCAAGAAGCAAACTGCGCTTGATGATCTCAGCACGATCACCCTTCCTGGCCTTACGCTTAGGCTTCTCGCTCTCAGTGATCTGATTGCCGGTGTACAGGGTGTCAATGGTGTCGGGGTCCTGTTGGCAGGAGAAGATACCAGTGTTGCGAGCGATGGCTGCGGCTGTGAGGGCGTAGTCACCAGTGACCATGAAGAAACGAGTACCAGCGCGACGACATTGCTCAACGGTAGCAGGGATCTCAGGGCGGTGAGGATCGATGATGCCGAGCATACCGACGACGGTGAGGTCTTGGATGGCAGAGTGGGTGATCTCGTCGCTGAAACTGTTTGTGCCAGCCACGGCGCGGGGGGTGATGAACTTCTCGCACAGGACGATGACACGCTCGGCGCGACGCGATGCGTCATCTTGGATCTCTTGGAACTTGATGCGGGCGTCGCGGGTGAGTGTCTCGACGGAGTTGGACTCTGAGGACCAGTACTTGGTGCATCCGGCGAGCAGGATATCGGGAGCACCCTTGATGATGACGCGGTAGGCGCCGCGTTCATCGTCGGATTGGAAGACGGTGAGCATCCATTTGTTCTTGGAGTTGAAGGGGACTTCAAAGATACGAGGGACTGTTTTGCGGAAGCTATCGCCTGAAGGACTGTAGGCAGCGAAGCGGAAGACGGCGCTGTCGGTGGCGTTACCTTGGATGGTGCGCTCGTGGAGGGGGAGATGGTTGGTGGTAGGGTCGAAGGATGCATCGTTGCAGAGAAGGGCGGCACGTTGAAGAGCAGTAGCAGGTTCACTGACTTCATCACCATGGAGCAAGTGCTGGAACTCATCGGAAGAGTCAAACTTCTTGTCGACAAACGCAACGGAGCTGACAAACATCTGGTTCTGTGTAAGGGTACCTGTCTTGTCGGAGCAGATGACGTTCACGCAACCAAGTGTCTCGACAGTTGATAGACCCTTGGGCAAGACATTGACTGCCTTCATGCGACGAGCGACCATCATGAGTGTAAGGGCGACAGCGACAGGCATACCCTCTGGGATGAAGGCGACGACACAGGCCATGACGTTGACGAGCATGGCTGGGACACTCATGTATGCGTGATGATCAACACGAAGCCAGCCAACCCAAGTGAGGAGGATGGCAAGGGCGAGGATGATAGTCATACAGACGATGATCATGACGAAGCGAGTAATCTCACGCTGGATGAGGGCAGCCGAGTCCTTGACGCCGGAGGTTGAAGTGGCGATACGGCCCATAACTGTGCGGCCACCAGTGAGGATGACAACACCAACACCGTTACCGTTCATCACGGTCGTACCCATGAAGGCAATGTTGCGACTCTCAAGGAAGTTGGCATCAGTTGCATCAACAGCACCCTCAATCTCATCGGACTCGCCAGTGAGGACCGATCGATCAAAGCGAATGTCGCCAGAGTGGCTCACAATTCGAAGATCAGCTGGAACCTTGTCGCCAACCTTGAGATGAACAACATCACCAGCGACAAGCCCAATGGTAGGAAGACTCTTGAGCTCGCCATCCCGCTTGACCATTGCAAAAGAAGGTAGCAAGTCGAGAATGGCGTTCATGGTCTTGGCTGTAGACCAATCCTGGAAGGCAGAGAAGCCAGCTTGGAGGAAGATGACGATGAGGATGAGGACGGCGAGGGATAGATTTTGGGTCGAGGGGGGATTGCTGATGGGCTGCCAGCACAGAAAGAAGATGATGGCACCGACCCAGAGAACCGAACAGAAACCACCAAAGATGTACTTTAGCGTTCGTTTGATGTAGTTCGTCTTAGGATGAGGCAGCGTATTCTTTCCATCGCGCTCAAGACGCGTCGCAGCCGAACTCTCAGACAGACCAGCGCCAACATCTACATTAAGCTGCTGACACAACTGCTCCGTCTGAAGTTCATGGTACTGCAGTTTCGAGAAGTAATCCTCGTCTGTTTTTGTTCCGCCCGCCGCTGCTGCTTTGGAATCTTCAGCGGGTTCGGTCTGTTTCGCCTCGGTGACTTGGATGGATAAGGTGCGGTATTCGATCTGCACGCCGGAGTAGGGAGAGGTAGGATGGATACGGCTTCGGGAGCTGGAGTGGGAGCGGCGGCGGGATAGGGAGCGCGAGAGCGTGCGGTCGAGGCGGTGTGCATCGTGGTCTTCACGGCCGCGCTCAGGACCGTCTTGGAAGGTGATGCGTTGGATCTGAGCTTCAGGATCAGACTCCTTGGTCCCACGGATGTCAGGATCAGACATGTTGAGCAGAGGACTTCACGAGGAAGTGTAAAAGGGCGGGGAGAAAGAAGCAGAGAGAGAGAATCAGTATGAGAAGATGAGAGGAATTCAGGTATGAGGCATAGCTACGAAAAGTGGTATTAATACAGAACCAACAACGAGGTCTAGACAATTCTACAGCCCGTGATCATCATCTCGCGAGGCCTCTTCAGTATCCATTAAAAAAACAAAAATACCGCAGCAGTTTTCCTGCTGAAACGTGGTGGAATTGTAGTTGTAAGTGAAGCTATACAAGAGGTGTACATGCTCCGCCAGCGATAACATCGTGTGGTTGACGGTAGGTGTCGGTATGGGACTACAAGCCAGGGTGTGAGCTGACGGGCGCAGAGGGGGAGATGGGGGCTAGGGGAAATGAGTGCCGTAGGTAGCTAGGTCAGTGATATCACAGCGTGGGACTCAGCCCCGACTCCACAGTTTTCTTTCTGCTGTTGGTGTGTGCAGGTATTTGGCTCATATTGTTCTGCACGAGCTGGGACTTTGATGAGGGGAGACCAGAAAAAAAAGGGATCTGGCCTGGCTGACGTGGGTGGTCCTGACTAACCACGTTGGAAGAAGCCGTTTGTCAAGGGAACTTTTGGAACGAGCACCACTGAAACCGAGCACCGACCCAGAACCCAGTCTCCTGGAATTTACCAAACCTGTATCACCTAAAAGCATCGAGAGAGAACGAGCGAGAATAGTCCTTGGCTTGGACCCTGAATCTCACGTTGCATCTCAAAAGGCACGGAAAATAAGGTCCTCGAAATAAGCATTTTGACGTGGGCGTAGCCGTCTTGGCATGGTCATAGCGTCCTTTACGATCGGGGGGCAGTGCATGAAAATGGAAATGGTTCTAGGCTCAAGATGGTATATCGTCGTCATGAAACCGACACCCTCGCCCTTTTCACTCACATGCAAATGTCAAACGGCGCATAGAGAGAGATCTGTCATTTCGGAAAGAAGCGAATCAGAGCATTTGAGACCAACGCTCACCGACTCGACGTCGAGGAGGCGGACTCAGTTCCATCGGAGGCGGGCATCTCCCCCCATTTGCAGTAGCACGAAGCCGCTGCTAGCCTCTGCCTTTGACAACAAACAAGATTTCTCTCTCTCTTCTGTCGCTTTTCATCTCCTCTCTTCTCTAACTTCTGCATTCGGCATCCCGCCAGAAGGCTAGAACACAACAGACTACAGTACAGCGGATTCTTTTCCAATCCGGCATTTCCCATTGCTAATCGCACCTCGAGAACCTGTTTTTTCTCTCGTATACGCATCCTCCAATTGCTGACGTCGCATGGCAACTAACTTTTTTTCTCAAGCCGTTCACCCGACGCGCCGTTTTAACCGTGCTCAAGACGGATGCACCAATTGGAGACTTAATGTCTCCATTAAACCAACAGTTGTCGCATTGAATTGAATTGCCGCTCGTAAAAATTGAGAGTCACAGGGCGACTGGACGCGTCACACAGGGCTGAAGATGCTTTGCATCGATGACGGTAAGACCTCAAGATCCAGATTGTTTAGAGTGAAAGAGAGTTTGCTGCGCTTTCTATTTTGTTTCTAACGCTGAGGGCTTTGATGCAAGCTCTTCTGGGGGTGGCGATGGGGTTTTTCGGTAGAGCCAATTGTGTTTGGCGTAAATTTTCCGAACCAGGCATCATATCAGGGTCCAGGCACCAAGTCGCACTAAAGAAAACTTGCTAGAGGCGGATGCCCACTCTTGGGATTTCCTCTGTTTCTCAGCTTGGTTTGTGGTGTACGACATGGCCTATCGCTGCGGCAGGGCGCCAACGCGACAGAACCGAATTTACGAAATCGCCAATTGACATGGATTATTTGTGCCCTGAGCTAATCGAGATTTATGATGTCATTCTCATCACGAGCAGGTGGTCGGTGCATTGCTTGGCATTGCATCCCTGCGTGCTGAGGGGTTTTTCAGCTTGTTTTGAGCGTGTAGGGTAGTTCGGACTTTTGTTTTGGGCAGCTGACTCGAGTGGCTGTGCGGCACTTGGTTTCGGCCTTCCGCGGGTAGGCTTAAGTGATCAGTGCTTGTTACATCGTGGGAGGAGCAGGAATATTCATCATTCATCAATTTTCAGTGCGCGGGACAGCCAAAATCTGTGGACCTCCAAAGCACGCATGTTATCCAACAGATGTATCACGAAACTTCCTTGCCTTTGTCACAGCTCATAAAATTGCGCATTTGAATTGTTGCAACGCAAGACATGTGCATAATATAGACTTGATGAGCTATTATATAAGAGCCCAGTTGCCAACTTGACTCGCTATCTGGAACCCCTAAATCTTACTCAATGGTACAAATCCGTATGATCCCGCTTGATCGCATCAGCACCCTTCTCAGCCACCATATAAACCGAGTTCTGAATACGACAGTCCGGAATAACAGGAATGACAGAAGCGTCAATAACACGAAGATTCTTGATCCCATACACCTGAAGACTGGGGTTCACCACGCCCTGTTCAATGCTCTTTGCCAGACGAGCGGTTCCACAAGGATGGAATGACGTCTGTGACCGATCCAAAACTGTCCTCTTCATAGCCTCGTCATCGTGAAGTGGCATGTCCCAAGGATACTCATCCTCAACTATATCCTTGAACCCTTCTCCGTTCTTGAGCACATCATACGAGAACCTAATTCCTTCGCGCATGGCGATAATGTCGAGGTCGTTGTTGAAGTAATTCAGGTTGATATTCGCTTGTTGCAAGGGATCAGCACTGTTCAGAGTAACTTCGCCACCCTCAGATACAGGGCGGACGAGGTCGACCATGATTGTCATGTAGCTACCCTTGTTAGGATGCGGGAAGTGCCATTGGAAAGCACTGCCAAAGAGAGGAATAAAGTCAAGCTCGAAATGGGGCTGACCGTAAGGACAGAAAGGATCGAGGCCGTCATTCGCAGCCTTTGCAGCGCGGTATTCGGGAGACTTTTCAAGGTATGAATCAATTCTAGGGAATCCAATCATCTCGAGGAAGGGTGATCCCATTGGTCCGGCATGACCATTGGCGTAAGCTGACATGACCTTGTCTTGAAGAGCGCCTTTGCGCAGGACATGGTTGTCCATGGAGTAACTATCCTTGATCTTCAGGACGAAAGGAACACCTGGATGATCCAGAAGATGCTGACCGACATGAGGCGAGTCGAGGAGCAATGGGATGTTATGCTTGGCTAACTCGGCCTTTGGCCCAATGCCACTGAGCATAAGGAGCTTTGGTGTCTCAAACACGCCCTGAGATACAATGACCTCGCGGGTAGCATAAAGATCGAGCTCCTCCCCAGAGGCTGTGATGACAGTCACTCCCTTAGCAGTACGGTCCGCTTGGTCGATAATCAACCGTTTCGAGTGAACTTCGGGAAAGACAGTGATGTTAGGCTTGTCCGCAACCGCAAGAAAACTTCCCGATCGTCTTCCTTTGTAGATCGTGTTGACGCTATGAACCAAACCGCGCATCGTCCCGTCAAAGATATTCTCAGAAACAGGCTCCCCGGTAGACTTCCAAGCCTTCGTGAGAAGCTCTCGGAACGGTTTCATCTCTGGCATGAGCTCCGCATGAGCAATTGGAATTGGCCCTCCTGCGCCAATCTTCTTGAGTTCTGGGGGATATAGCCCAGCGTCATCATGGTAAGTCACACTCTTTCTCAGATAAGGAACAAGAGGTTCCCAAGTCCATTCCTTACCACCGTATTCCTCCCACATATCAAATGTTCCCTTCGAGCCAGGCACCCAGGAGAAATAGTTCAGGGAAGAACTGCCTCCAAGGGCCTTGCCGCGAGTATTAGGTTTCTCAATACGTTCGTAGTCATCGCGTTTGATCATGGTTGTTTTATAGGCCCAGTCGTATTTGCTGCCTCGAATGTCCATGGCGAGTCCTGGGGTGCGGATCTCTTCGTTGTCTTTGGAGGTCCCGATGCCTGCCTCGACAACGAGGATCCGGGCATTGGGGTTCTCGGCGAGGCGGGCGGCGACGATGTTGCCGGCTGTACCGCCTCCAACGATGATAAAGTCGAAATAGGCACCGTTCTTGACAGCCATGGCTGATTATTAGAATGTTAGAGGGTGTACTGAGATATGAAGTTGAATCTAGTTGTACTGGTATGCTGGAAATTACAAGGCTGGACGTCGGTCCTTATATGCTTGCGGATAACAACATTGCTCTCTGCGCTCTTTCATGTTGCCTGTCATGAAGAAGCAACAATCGATGCCGAGGCCAAATATGCGATTGGCTGAATACTCTTGCCAGAACTCATAATGCCATATACAACAAGGGTGCCTGTAAACCTTGATGGAACTCGTATCCAATGAGTACCTCTCTTGAATGCGCCAAACTATAGCCGTCAGCCCTAGGCGTAATCCCTGCCGCTTCTCTTACCCCAACGTGGGAACTGATCGTAGATAAGATATCGTCGGATCTTTCGGATTAGTTCAGCTGAGTAGGGAATGTTGTTATCGATTGCCAAGTTCAGAAAGACTGTTTGGCCAGTAATCTGTCTGCTGAAAGCGTGTCACGGAATTGGGTGAGCTTTTTCGTATGTTGAAGAAACAGAAAGCTCCCCATCGCCCTCATGAGTACGACGAAATCAGAGTTACTGACAACCTTGAACTTCCTATTAATATAATATAAGGGCTTCTTCATATATCTGCTGTTCTCTCGGCCGTAACTATCGATATTCGACGCTTGAACAGGATTACAAAAAACGATGATAAGCGTATTGGGAGTATACAAACTGCCCGTAGTGCTGCCAAGACTATACCGTCTACTGAAAACCATTCGACTGACAAGTAGAAAGTGACACGATTAGTCTTTTACCTTCGCAGCTGAACATCATCCCTCGTGGCATGCTCGGCAATTGAAGTCCTGTTAGTGAAGCCGACGTAATGCCTTCCGTGTCCCTTGATATCACCGTGTGGCTTGAGCTAATGCAAGTCCGTAGATCTGTTATCCATTAAAACCAGAAATGATCGCCAGCCATCACCGGATTCCGAATGCCGGTCCCGCTAACTACTGGCTTGGGTAAGACTACTTGCTCAATAAGAGATGTAAGCCACAGAACATCCCGGAAGACACTAGCGATTTCTGTATGAAGCTTTTCATACATAGGTAATGCATGGACTCGTTACGTAAAGAGGAGATGAAGCAAAAAGATTTCGATAATGTGTGAATGTTCCTTCTTGCTCAAGTATCAGTAACAGAACCTGTCGCCTATCACATTGAGGAGGAAGTTACTCATCACCAAATGGTTTACATTGGCTTATGATAGAATCGACAGAAGTGGTTTCCGTGTTATGATACCTTGACGATGAATAAAATGACAGCGCGAAGGCATAAATATTGGATTAGCTAGTTAAAGCTTACGAGAGATGTCTTGACAAGATATCAGACCAGCGGATCGAGAAATCCCGCTCAACTTGAACTATAAAAACGGGCATCTTTACTTTTCGAGGATTTCTCAGTCTCATCTGCAACCAAGATAATACTGGCAGTGTTGAGGGTATCCGAAAAGTAAGTACCTATTCGTCCTTGGGGTTTGAGCTTCATCTCCAACGCTTTGCACATCTGGTGAGTAAGAAACAGAAATACTCAACCTGGAAATACCTTCTTCAGCAATATCGGAGTTTTTTTTAAGTCAATTCATAGGTGCAATAATGCTTCAGCCGTTAAGAAATACAAGTCCACAGGGAACTCCAAAACAAAAGATAGTTGTACCAACTTCTCAACGCTTTCTCAGCCTTCAACAATTTTGGCACCGCTTCCCCAGGGTGTCAGCGACCAATCCCTGGATTTTCGTTCGAAAAAAGCCATGAAAATCTAAACCTTCTCATCACAAAGGTCTTCTGAGCCTTCACAGAGGTTTGAGAGCAGATCATTGGTTGAGTAGTGCTACCGAATCCGGTCAAGCGATCCATACAGGGGTTCAAGCTTGTGGACTGTCTCAGCTAGGGGAGTTCTAACAGGGGCTCACTTTAGACCTCGCAGCAAGAGATACTGAATCAGAAGGGCTTGTGTTCTTCCAGCATGAAAGCACTGAATCCGCGATCCCTATAGCAATATTCACATGCCACTTATGTTATGAACTGCAGATCCCTTGGACAAGTCCTGCCATGCTTGAGCATTCTCAGCCTAGTCATGTGAAGGAAGATACCTTAATGCACCCTTTTGGTCATATTGATGTGCAATTGTCCACATGTTGAAGAGTCCAAAGCCGTTTGAAGCCGATCAACGGCGTTTCTCATTTCATAGCTAACTAGAAGTAGCTACTTGCAAGATTGGGATTCCTATCAACTACCCAACCACGAAAGCATACACGTATTCCAAGCACGGGGACACGAAGCCCAGAGTCCAGAATTATCCAGGCGACCTCACTGCCCAGATATCGTCGATAATAAGATATCAGGGGTGAATTTCTCTTCAAAAATACTTCGTTCACCGCTGCTTGCTCGGCATAAAATTTCCAGGAGACACCGCTCCACAGCGTACCGAGCACCACCACTCAAAGAAGCAAGGACTGTCGTCATGTTTCGAACGTAGTCCGGATCAAGCCCTGTGCCTTCCGAGGTAGTGAAGTGGAAGAACAGAATACTGTTCAGATTCTCAAGAGAATCATGCCAGGACGGGTGATTTGCCTCGAGGCAGAAGTTAAGCAGATTCAAGTTATCCAGCCTTTGAAAGCTCCAGTCCCCTTCTGGGTAGGTTCCAGTGTCGTGGGGGGATTCGAATGGCGATTTTTGCAAGAGTACGCAGATGAATAGCAAGCAAGCAAGCCTGGTGAATTCCAAGTCGCTGCAGAGCTCCGGACGGCCAGTCTCCAATTCCTGATCTTGGCGGTGAGCCTTTAGTAGTAAGATGGCTTCGTGAAACGCCGAGTAATGTACCGGGGTGGTCCTCAGAAGGTTCGTTCGAAACGTGCCAATGTCTTGGATGAACGAGACTAGCCATAGACTCCGAAGCTTTCGTAGGTCGCTCTCCTTTCTCAGAATGGGATGTAATGGGAGCTCCGAGGGATGAGTGAGAAGTTCTTGGATTTGATTGGAACAGTCGAACCAAGTTGGTCTTGCCATCAATGAGACCCTGGGGATATTAGCATCCCAACAAAAGGAGGAGAAATTGGGGGCCCACAGGAAGGTCGTTAGCTCAAGCCTCCAGTTACTGCTGAGAACCGCTATACCGCGGCGAGCCTCGACGAGATTCATCAGACCCTTGTGATGGATGATCCACTCAGACTCGGTTCCCCAGTACCTCTAAACCTCCTGCCATTAGTATTTCTGGTGCAAGTGAAGAGACAGTTAGACATACCTCGTAGGTCAAGAGACGTAGAATAGCAGCCAATACATCGTCCGACACTGCACGCTCCGGATCCTGCATCCAGACCTGAACGATCCTCACCGCTTCGCTCTTGAACTCCAGAGCTACTTCTGATTGACCGAAACCTTGCATCCGAGAAAGATGCGCAGCTGAAAGCGCCATGAGTGCATTGAACGATGCCGGATTAGACAGGTCAAGGGGTAGCCATGCGTCGCGCATAGGACTGAAGGCCCCATCAGGGGACGGCCCAAACATCATAGCGGCGTGAGCACTAAACCCTGTTGACGATAAGCACTTGTTTGTTTTGTTGGGTTTGTGAGACTAACAGTGATGGAGAAGCTTGTGATGTGTGACCGATAGCTTCATGGGCAGTTGCTTGAAAGGGTCAAGCCTGCTCGACCCCAATGCCAGATTCACGCCTGAAAGTATCTGACACGGAATGCCTTCCACATCTGATTGACGTTCGTTGTTAGGTACCAATGCTGTCTCAGATGAGGCATTAGTGTTGAGTACTGAGCTAGAGGACTCGGAATTCTCATCAGACATTGTCGATTGCGTCGTGGGAGTCGGTAACAGCGTATGCTGCGTGCGTTTCTGTCTTTTTTGCTTCTCCTCGTTCATCGTCTGTCGTCTATTTTTCCAATGCTCCCGCATAGCATGGCTTCGAAGTTCCCTCTTATTACTTTCATGTTGAACAAATGCAAATTCTTTTTGAGGGAGGTTTTCGTCACTGGTATTCTGCGATGAGTTAGAATTGGTTGCCATGATCTTCAATGCCTTATAGCTGAATCATACAATTAACCACAAAAATACGCTTCATCATCGTGAACAGAGCCGCAACTTATAACCAATAAAGAGAGAATTTTCAAGCGAAATGAGTCCAGATCTTTTGTACGTCATCCGGTAATGCCGACTCTTGTTGATGTTTAAGCTCAATGAGGCTCTGAGATAATGCGGATATTGAGTCCCGGCGTTCGGTATTCGGATTTGGTGTGTTCTTGTGTCTTCTAGAAGGGGATTATAGTATTACCGGTCCGGATCAATCACGGTCGGGCTTTTTTCGGATTCAGCTTGCTAGGCCTTAAGAGCCATAGCTCAAAATCACGACCGGGCCGGTTCCAGCAGATCAAATGCGTCTCGCAATCGATAACGATAGGTACCTTTATCTTATCGATTAGTACGACCGATTGAATCCTTATCAGCAATTCGTGGAAGACAAGACCCAAAGGCTGTCAACAGGCTGCAGTCATCTTGAGGCGAGGCAAACCCCTTTGCTTGGCTGACCCTACGGTCTTCGTCTCCTTCTTCATAAGGCTCAGTGGTTCGTTCACTCCGACCAATCATAGCTAATTGGTAATTGAACCTGTGTTTCTTGAAGCGATT
The DNA here is from genome assembly GCA_001262555.1 of Fusarium nygamai. NCBI lineage: Eukaryota > Fungi > Ascomycota > Sordariomycetes > Hypocreales > Nectriaceae > Fusarium > Fusarium nygamai. The sequence goes on from LBNR01000006.1 coordinate 793,271, forward strand.
TTGCGAATAGCCTCCCTTGAGTCGAAGTGTGAGGCTTTAATAAGTCCATGGATGAGCTGGTTGACTCAAGCTGACCAGTGGTCGAAGAGCGAATTCGTAGCAAACTCTATATGCCTCAGGGTGACAAGGAAAAGCTGAAACGTACCCTACCGACTTCGCTATCAAGTTATTCCTCCGTTGCAGTTGTACCCAAGAATACGAGAAGCGAGTTCCCGAGACGAGCACCGCTCGAACTTTTACCACTGAAAATTGTCCTTTTGCTTAACACATAGGGTTATCCAATAGGCAAATCTAAGGCTAGCCATATTTAGGCAAAGCCGTAACTGAAGAGTGACTTGAGAAGGTAGTGAGAAAGACAACTTCCGGCTTTACCTCCTCAAAATGAGGGCACTAAAGTTTGCTAAGGAATCAGCAGTTCAACCATTAGTCAGATTTAGTCGATGAGACTGGCCATTAGCTCATTAGAGTCCCATTAGATATCTCCCAAAAGTGAAGCTATTCCCAAAGTCAAGGCAAGAAACATGCATATTTCAGGGTGAATAAGGCCCAACTGCAAGGAAAATAAAATAAAATATATATTAAAATAAAACAAATCAGGGGCTATTAAGTATAAATATATAATATAGAGCTATTCAGATTATAATTAAGTTCCTCTGGCTACCTACTAGAAGCAAATACCACAATAAAGCACCGATTAGCAGCCAACCAGAAGGTCCCTTTGGCGCCGAAGGCGACGATTAGGTTGTTCTCGGCTTGAGGAGGCCCCCGGCAGGATCGCTGAAGGTCAGCCGATTGCAGGCTCCCTGGGAGGGTAGTCATGAAAATCCCCTCTATGAAGATCGAAGAAAACCTTCTCTTTGAGAAAAAAAATCTCTAATTAGGTACTAGTGAAAGTTTCAAAAAGATACTAAAGAGGCTAAGAAGGAAGAGGCAAAAGGAGTAGACCTTAGGGTCAAGTTAGGCGTAGGCATTTGCCTCGCCTAGGACGACAGCATGTCAGCATCGGGGTCTTGTAATAATCTCGCCCAGAAGAATGTATAGTGAAGACGAAGACGTAGGGATGAAAATGGCCAACCGATTGGGTTATCCATCTCAGAGTTCCCCAGAACTTCAGCTTAGATCAATAAAGGGACAACAGAGGCAGAGAAAACACACTAACTTGCCCTAGATCATGGGTCTGAGGAAAACGCGAACTGTTTCCCATTGTAACATTTACGAATACTTGGTGTATCAAGCTCTATCCCGTTATGCTAGATTTCTTCATTTATTATTTCCAAAAGTCTAAGGTTCAGGCCTCTTTGAACCACGCTTTGCGTTATAGTCTTTCGCTTGGGACCGCATATCCTTCACTATTCCCTCATTGTGCTGTATCAGCTCACCCAGAACCTTTTGAAAAGACGATAGTCCCTTATTATTTGCCTTCCTTTTCCTCGACGATGTCGATGCTGTATCGCTCTGTGGGGTATTTGGTGCCCAGCTGGCGCGATGTAATGTGAAACTGTCTACTTCCGAAGGTAAAGACTCGATAACATCTAAACTCTTCAAGATTTAGATTAGAAAGGGCTCGGAACAGCCAAAGAGGTTTCATTTTTGACATACCGACTGGACATTAAAGAGGTCTTGGCATATCGTTGGCTCAGACTCGAAAGGATGTGTAAGTAGATCTGGTGGATAGCTCAAGCAGTCTTGCACCGGAACGCCAGTAGCTTGGGCTTGAGAGGAATTCAGGGTATCCCAAAAAGTACAGAACCACTGGTACAGAAGCGCAGGCTCGGTTTCTGCTCTTGATAGATGCTCCTGCTCCGTGGGATATAGTTCCTCGCATGGCGAGGAGTATGAGCTCCCAAAACCCGAGTCTAGTAGGGAGGGTGTGGCAATACGCGGCTCGGTAGTGCATCGCCGAGCCGCAGCATGCATGACGTGGTGCCGCAGCTTATAATCGGAGTTAAGAAGTACTTGTCCACAGCTGTACATCCCAGCTGAAAGAAAGTAATCGTAAATCTGGGTATGTAACAAAGCATGATAGTCCATATTGGAAGGTAGCTGATCAGGGAATGTTTGTTGAACTGGAAACATGATGCGGCACTTGAACAATAGAGCGTTTAACGACAACGGCAGAACGGGCAGCGGGGGAATGGAGTAAATAGCCCCGCCTCCCCTATTTACCTGTTCCAAGATATCGGTATTCTGAGTGAAATTGGTATTCTTTGTGGCGTGAGCTAAACTCGGCATTTCGCAAGAGAACATTCCGATTGCATCCACAAAATCCCGCCCCCAGAACAGATCAAGTGGAGTATTCGAGCCGTTGAAACGGGCGATGCAATGAATCGTTTCACAAGCTACCGCTAACAGCGTATGGATTGACAGATGTGCCACTATGGAACTTCGAACTCGAGTATCTTGGGCATAAATGGGTGGCTGTGAGCCAATTCCCTAAGTAACGTTGCCTAACACCGTAGTGGCTATCCTGGCCTTCAAGAGTTGGCCGACAATCTTAGTGACAGAAAAGGGGCAAAGGGATCAGCATAAGCATGGCCACAGCGATGGTTCCATGCCTACAAACTACTCGCGATATATCCCTCACAGTGATACAAACGTCATCTAAGGAGCGATGTCAATCAGAAACGGTAGAAGTCTTAACCAAGCGGATAAGGAAGCGAATACTCGGAGTCTCGGATGCTTAGTGTTTCCTCGCAGTCGGGCCTCATTCACCCCGAAATATGACGTATGTGGCGATATGATTGGGCGCTGTGACAATTTCCTATACGATAGTTGCTTTCAGGTGCTATTTTGAGCCACCTGAGTCGTATGATTAGGTCTGATTGATGTCTTTCGCGTGCGCGCTACTGAAGGGTAGAGCTGCCGGATTAGCATCACCATTGGGCGGTCCGCGGCAGTCGGGGTTGCTTGCTAGAACATTTCTGGAATGGTGTCGATCTTTTATAATTTCACTTCGTAACCTAGAGCTGAATGGAGATGGCTTTGCTTCTATGTGTGCTGTTATTAGTTAATAGTTATGTACGGAGTCGTATATCTATTTTTGTAGTGTTGAAGTTTCTTTGAGACTGGTGATGTTGTGGTGTTTGCTTCTAGTAGGTGGCCAGAAGAACTTAATTATGATCCGAATAGCTCTATATCGTATAAAGTTTACGCTTGATAGCCCCTGATTTGTTTCATTTTGATGTATGTTTCGTTTTATTGGGGCGCCTGAAGATTGGTGGCCATAGTTATTACATACAGGTCAATTCTAATTCGCCGTCCAAATGACAGACAGCCTAAGTGGGAGGACTAGCTAGGATGACTTGCCTTGTCAAAAGCCACTCCGCATAGCGCTATGACTGAACCTTAAAGTTCATCCTAGCTGCCTCATATAGATAGACTATCACTATCATAGAGAAGATCTGGAATCTGGAGCTTCCTTTCCGGGCGCCCAGACAATTAGGGGTTCGCAAGGCCGCTCTGGGCTCGGTCCCTTTCTAAAACGGTCCTTTCGTCACCGAAAAATAACGGCTTTGTCGGCCCGATGCATTACTTTACCACGAATGGCCTATCTCTACCTGCGACACTGCCAGAATTTCAGTCTGTTAGTTCGATGGACGTCTCAAGAGGATGAGATCCTCCTCTCAGCTTATGCTAATCGCCTCCTTATTGGATTCGTTAAGCAGGGAAGCGCTTCGTACGGCAGCAGCATTAACATCACAATCCTTCTAAACAAACAAGATGTGACGAGTAACTAAATGCGGAATCATGAGACTTTAGAACACATACTCCTCTTGTGTTGTATGTTGATGTCAATCACCCAGTACAAGGATGATTACATGCATCACTATTTCTTTCACTGATTCTATGTCTACCTTCGACCGTATCACAAGCCTACCTTTTTTTTGTTAATTACAGATACAAAAAAGATTGTCTACACCATCACCGAGTGCAAGTTATTTAACATCCTATTCAGTCAGATTCGAACAATTAGGGTAGCTATGGCAGTGGGAGCCTAGAGGTCAAGCTCGTCATGCATATTTTCTCACCTGCCGGGTAGGCTCCAAAGATCTGTTGTGGCGGTGCGTGGCTTGACCACCCACTTCCCCGGCTGTCGGGTTCCGATGAGCCACGGAAAAACGGAACCTCAACGGCCGGACCAATCTTGAACATTCAATCATCAACAACGACATCCGCAACTCTCAGTCAAAACGTCCGCAACGGCCCGTCCTGCTCTATGGAAACGTGATGCCTGTTTTTCTATGAGCGAATTCTCATCTCAGATCATCCGTCGTCGCGCGCACCTCCATGTCAGGTCAAGAGACCTCTCCACAGTCTCCCCCCGCCAATACACCAAAGCATCGACGACCCTGGACACCAGCCGAGGATGCGACTCTGAGGACTCTTGTTGGGCACTTTGGTGCTAGTAGGGGGTCTGAGGGTAGATGGAAGGACATAGCTTCTGGCCTGGAGGGTCGGACGGCCAAGGTGAGTCGCCACCTCCGCACGCGCCTCAACGCGATCATTGACTTGCATATGCGCGCTCACTGCCAAAGCAAGTGACTGGGGGAGATAGCGGCTGACTGGTTATCAAGGATTGCCGAAAAAGATGGCTTCACTCATTGGATCCGTCATTGCGCAAGGGTCGATGGACATCTCAAGAGGATGAGATCCTCCTCTCAGCTTATGCTCGACTTGGACCGCTTTGGAATGAAATTGGTAAACTCATCACTCCTCCAATCATTATAAAGTCTAACACATGCTAGCGCTTCTCATTCCCGGGCGAAAGGATGACCAATGTTCCAAGAGATATAATGATATCTTAAATCCATCTGCCAAAAACCGTTTAAGCGACTGGACTACGGAGGAAGATAACCTTTTACGCCAAGGCGTAGCAGCATTGGGTCATAGATGGGTCGCCATCTCATCACGGATACCTGGAAGACCTCCCCTCACCTGTCGTAATCGATGGCGTACGCTCTCACGACTGTCGCATAACCGACAGAGCAGATCTCAAGGCACAACCCCGTCATCATCATCCCAGATGTCCCCATTCGATAATGGGATATCACCAGCGGCTCAAAATCCAAACCTCGGCATTGAGACGAACCATGGAGCGACGACTGACTTGATGCAATTTCCAATGGATGCCGACATGGGTCATGACCAAATGGGATCGAGCTTTCTCGACTCAGCCTTTTTCGACACCTTCACAGGCCCTTCCCCATCGCCGTTGAGAGAATCCGATCCAAGTGACGAAACAGAAACGCCAAATGACGTATCTGCCTCAGGTGTTGCCCCAGCAAATACTGCACCTGTTCCCGATCTTTCCTCGAATATCGCAACGCAGACACATAGTGACCCCAAACCATGGCCTCAACCTCCGAAACCGCCCCAAGCGCAGCAACCTCGAAATACTCCGCATGCACCCTTCATGCCATCACCCTCTACTTGGTCATCATTGGGTACAATGCTGCCACCTGGGACTTCCCCTACGGATCAGAACATGTGGCTAGGAATGACTGGCAATCCTCCAACACCGAAGAACTGGACAGCCCCAGGGCCAGCAGACGAATCGAGCTCATTGCCACAGACATTTACCGAACAATTTCAAGTACCAGCAGTACCAGGAGTACCAGCGTCTACTCAGCAGACAATTCACCACCATCATCATCACCATGTCCATCATCATTTTCACCACTATCATCACTACCCTGGCAACGGAGATCAATGGCGACAGCTGGAGCAGCAATCAGAAGCCGAGGCGATGCAAGCACATTTGCAAAACGAGAACGGGCCTCAAAACTCAGGGTGATGCGCTTAGCTTAACAGATCTCACTTCGTCCAGTCAAGTCAGCATGTTGGCCTGGATAAGCCAAAATGACCGGGGTAAATGTCATGCAAAAAACCCCACCACTGATTTCCATTCTGCCAGGCACATTCTGTCATGGCTTTGTGTTACTCTGTGTCGCCAAGCAAGACGTAGGCCAACGCTAACAACGAAGAAGCGTTCGATAATGTCGCCCGGAAGATACCGCTCTTCTGAACCCCTACATATCACGTTGTCCTACTCCCAGGGTGATCCGTATACATTATACATCATCGAAGTCAATGATCAACAAGCTACGATCGCTGACAATCTGTATGATGCACTCCGGAGGTTGAAGTTGGTCGACCGAACGCTGCATGTTTACGCAAATGCGCTTTGTATCAATCAAGCGGAAGCGTGCGCATCTCATGTCTGTGAGCCATGATCGGAACGGATGCTGCATCACGAATCCCTCGTGTCACGACGTTCTCTACAAATTCTGAGACTATATCAAAAGATTTCACGTCCTACAGGAATAATCTGACAAAAATATCTTGGTCAGGATGGCTTTGGAAGTGTTTAGGAAACGCGAGCAGCTTATCGGAGAGGTTGTGTGTACGCCTACCTGGGTCTAGGAAGCAGGGCCATGGCTGGCTACCATATCCCCCAGGAGACGGCGTTCTAATACGTTCTATGCTCGCTTATCCAAGAGTCAAATAATCTTGGGTCTTTGGTTTGAATTGCGGAGCATGCTGAGACACGATTGGCGGCTTTGCCTTATTAGTGTCCTAACTATGGATCATCTTTTCCGAAGACCTATAAGAACTTGGACAAGAGTTTGGGTGGCTTTACATGTATAATTGGCATCAAGCTGGGAGCAGGAACGGACTTACTACGAGACTCGTGCTGCGAGGCCTTGTCATCGATATGATCACCAAAGTCGTGGGCCCGGTGTACAACACCGATACAAAAGACGAGATTCTCTCTGCCTGGTATCAAAATCGAGATCCTCGTGTCTGCTGCCCAGGATCGCATGAGGAAGTCGGTTGGTGTGAATTAATGCGCGGCATGTTCACTCCTTTCTTCAACAAGCCTCGAGATTACAGCAAACCTCGCACGAGAGCTGGTTTCGAGGCAATGGTTGACTCTCTTTGGGATCGCAGATTTCAACTCTCTGTCTTCCAGTATCAGAACTTTCATACAGAAACGGATTTTGTCGGTCAACGAGTGTAGATTTGCGAGTAGGGGGTGTTTTATGTGTTTTGCTTGGGGAGAACATACCGTTTATACCAAGGCCGCTCGATGATAGAGTCTTTGCTTCCGCTGAACAGGAGTTTGCTTATGGGATCATGGATAGAGAGGCCCTTCAACAGGGATGGGAGTTGGAGTGGATCACACTTGTATGAGGGATCTTTGAACTTGAAGCCATAATACCAATGTCAGTGATATCCGTTGATTAGCGGTAGATCTTATCTACTTCCACAGATTAATATGCATATGAATAAATCAAATAAATTCAATCATACAATGTGTTTAATCGTGAAGTGAAAGGAAGTTTCCTAGTGAGCTGTCGTGGTGAGGGCATGCTTCTGCCACTTTCCCCTTGGTCATACTCCGGGATCGTCATACACCGGGAAGTTCCCTCTTACCGGGAGCAAAGAGAAGACCCTGAAACAAGAGTAGCCAAGAAAAGTTAATCTTGCGTCAAGCAGAGCCAACTCGTGAGACATCCTGCCGTGTTTCGGCCTTTGCTTTTGCTCCCCGGTCCTCGCCTTCATTTCTCTCTGCCGAGCGGTAAGTGATGCAAGTATGCGGCGTTTTGAAACAAACATCTGGCTCACCGCATTGTTGAGTATCTATACAGTCAAAGAGTCAAATACTTGCAAGTCTGGATGGATGGGAATCGTCTTGTATCGAGATTCAGTCTAAGAAAATCAACCAAGTTTTGGTTAGGAAGAGAGAACAAAGTACTCCAATGTTTAAACTCGAGACTATACAACTCGCAGAGAGATGTGATGAGATCTCATCTGCGATATGTGCATGAAATATGACCTCGTTTAGCTCGTTCAAGCTGCAGTCGGCTCTGAATGGGTATATACTGCTCCACAAGGACAAGCCAGATCCGAATCAAGATCTATTGGTCTTCAGTGCTGTTCGATACCATTCTGCAAGATAAGCTTCAGTGTCGCATTCCTCTAAATTACTCATCAGGGTATATCCCCGCATCTCATGCTGTAGGTTCCAGATGAGATTACGATCTCGATCAAGGGTCCCTTTGTCTTAGCCGTGCGTCGATCAAGGTTGATGATACTCTCTTTTCGTACAGTTGCAGACCGCTCTTGAGGAGAAGATAGTAGGCGCATGTGAACATCTCATGCTGTGAGTGGATAATCATCTGTCCCGGTGAGTGTAGCACGGCTCATAGATAATACAAAGTTCAATGGTTGAAGTTAGAAGAGAATATTTGGAAGTGAAGATAGAGATGATCTGCGACTATAATATTACATGGCTCAGGCCGTGTTTACCTCATCATTCTCGGTAAGAGATATTCTCCGCAATATGTCTCTCCAAGTCAATGACAATCCAGTTTCCGTCTTCGAATTGACCTATAATGAGGTGACCTGCAAGCCACGACAGCCACCCCCTCAGTAACGACGCGGCCTGTCCGGCAGATGTCCCCGCTCGTAGGCCTCATTGAGACCCTCAGCCAGCCTAGATTGCCATTTTTGTCCGTGTGCAGCGCGAATTAACAGTGCAATCGTAGGCGGCGCTCTTAGTGTAGCTGTGCCGTGTTTGTTGATGCTGAGGAGAGCTATTATGAGCTATTGGCCCTAACTATGGAACGCTTCGGGCCGCAGCGATCCGTAAGGACTAACTAACGCAGCTTGTTGTGACGAAAGTCTGAGACACGGGCTGGCGCGAGGGTGGATAAGACATGCAGACCGATTGACCTCCCGAATACGATCGGTCATTCGAGATACCTACTTCCCAGGGTCGTGCTTGACTCTCAATAAGACATGCTTCACACCAAAAACTATTCCAAAATGAATGACTGGTTATTCACTGCCGCTGCTGGAGTATGATAGAGACATTCTTCTCCGAGAAGCATTTTTGTGGCGTAGCTGACCACTAAGCTAACGCTGTTATAAACAAGGATTCAGCTCAGCTGCAGCTTAGATGCAAATCTTCTCCTATTACATCGACCATGTCTTGCCAATGAGAGGTTATAACTCGGAGCTTTGACCGCTAGCTAAGCCCCAACTTGAAACTAGCAAAATCATGCAGAAGACGGTCGCTGTATGTGACGACAATTGGCTACAGAGGGAATATCAGCTTGCAACATGCCTTGGGTATGCATTCCAATGGAAGAGGATGTTCACGATCAGCAATGTAGTGTCTTGTACATGAGAAGACAGAAAGAGTAGAAGCATGTGGTATGAGATGGAAGAGAGTCAGAAGATGTATAAAAGATCAACCTGCACCTCGAGATATCTCATTCACTCCAGCATCACTCACTCACTTCACAACACAACTCAATCACCCTTCAACCCAATAACCTCTATTCAAGATGTTTGTTTACCAAGGAAAGATGAACTGGTGGACGTACGCCATAAACGAGACCTTCGTCGTCGTCCTCCCCAACGGCCCAGTCCGCGTCGGCGACAGCGTCTATCTCTTCTGGAAATGGACCGTCGACGCCAAAGGCGTCAAGAACGGCAACGTCTTCCAGACCATCAGCGTCGACTCAGTCACACAGACCAGTGCCACTGACGTGACATTTGTTCTCAAGGGCTCCTGGTACAGCTTCACCGTCACCACAAAGGGCGGCTATGAGAACATCAGTGTCGTCATGAGAAACCCCCAGGGCGGTGTCAGTGATCCCATGCCGCTTAAGCGTGAGTGGAAGTCTGATAAGGAACTCACTGGTACTACGCGCATTTGGACTGGAAAGTTCAAGTGGATGAGCTTTGCGCGGGATGAGCATGCTATCTTCATTGTTCCTGATGGCTTTGGTGAGGGCAAGCCTATTATCTCGACTTGGCAGTGGACAAAGGCTTCCAACGGCAAGACGAAAGAGCCATCTTTCCGTGCAGAGACTCAAAAGAATGTCACTGGTCTTGGAACTGATACTGTCAAGTTCTCTTACAAGTCTTACTACGATATCAAGTGTACCTGGGATGGTAAGAAGGACCAGCTTGATGTTTGGGTCACAGAGGGTGCCCACAGCGAGGATGTTGGTGACATGATTCGCTCTGCCATTATTGAACGCTCAACCCACTCTCAGTATGTATTCAAGTCAGCGTATGAAACTTTTGCTAACTTTGCAACAGTGACTTCAACCCTCCTTTTCCTACTCCCACCAAGAGCGAGTGTGACCATTATCTCCCCCAACCCCAAGCTTCGCTCCCTCGTCTCGTGTGCCCTCTCCCATTCCCCAAGGACCTCCTTGAGACTCTCGCACACACTGCTGCATACGTCGACCAGTGCGGTTACCTAGCCAAATATGCTCAGGATGTACGTTCAACTCTTTCCTCCATCTTTCGACGCATGCTAACACTTTTCTAGCGTTTCGCCGCCCTCGATGCCGATTACCACTTCTCCCTTGAGCAGATCAAGGCTCTCAAGATTGAGATTGAGAACATCAACAAGACCAAGGGTGAACTCACCACTGACCGCGATGCCGCCGTTGCCAAGGCCCAGAAGCTCCAGGAGGCTCTCGACAAGGCCCTGAAGGACGGTGAAGGTTACCAGAAGGAGATCGCCAGACTCAACAAGGTCATCTCTGACGACAAGCTCAAGGATGCCGAGGCTCTCAAGCTGCTGGAGAAGACTCGTGCCGATCTCTGGGCCTCCCAGGAGCAGTGTGCCAAGTTCCAGAGTGAGATCGCCAACAAGGATGCGCAGATCGCTGAGCAGGGCGCCACTATCAGCAACCTCCAGAAGATCATCATCACTCTTGAGACTACCATCGCCCAGCTCCGTGCTGAGATTACAGTCAAGACCAACGAGAACGAGAAGCTGGCCAAGGCCAACATTACCCTTGAGGGACAGAAGAGGGATCTCGAGGGTTCTGTCAAGGACCTCCAAGATGAGCTTGCTCGCGCTCAGGCTAGGATCAAGGAACTCCAGGACACTGCTAAGAGCCACGCGCTGAAGGACAAGGAGATCCGCGATGCCAAGGCTCGTGCTGATATTGATGCTGCCAAATCAGAGGAGGAGGCTGCCAAGGCACTGGCTGAGGTTGAGAAGTACAAGCAGTGGGCTTTCGACAACAAGGTCAAGATCGATCTCTCCAGCTACTGAAGCCAGAGGTTTCTGCCGCTGCACTTGGTGCCAATGGGGGTTTCGTGCCATAAGGTGTTGAGATATTGTTGGGTTGTAGGTGCCATCTGCTTGGCGGCCTGGGAGCTGAAGAGGAGATGGGGCGTGGAGAGGGCTGTTTAGCTGCTAAGTATTCCTGAGATCTAAACTTAATATATTCCCTTTGTTACCAACTTCGATTGAACCACGACTCAAGTGATTTACTGTATCAAGTGACGTATGGTTGGCTTATCATATTAGGATATCACTAGGCCAAAGAAGACTAGGCGTGATGCAGTTGTATCGGTGTTGCAGTTGAGTCGTTGTATCCATTAAAACTCTAACGTCCTAAATAAATTCTATCCAGCGCTAAGGTATACCATCTATTCCATCTTACATAGAAAATTCCATCCAGCATACATGTGCTCCTTGAATAGTGTGTCCTTTCAGACTGTTGTATCTCATCGCTGAACATTCTCCTCCATGACAGGAGCATCTGGACCCTCTGCTCTAGACTTCTCGGCATCCATCTCCTTCTTGTGCTTCTTGCCGAGGAAAGGGAAGAAGAAGTAAGGATGGAAGATTGTCAAAGTCCATACGGCGATGAGAATCATGGCTCCATCAAGAATCAAGAAGGTTGTTTCGTTTTGCATGAGAGTGCTGCCCCAACCCATCTGCATTTCAGGGATACTACACAACATTAGTACGAAAAGTAAAGGGTAGATTTCAAGAGGGCTTACCGGTAGATGCAACGGATGATAATGGCAATGTAAGCAACAGTCAAAGCATAGACAAAGGTCTTGGTCTTCTTGTCACTTGCTCTGATGACCTTGACGTTTCCGTTGGTAGACGATTCACTCTCCGTGGCCGTCTCATCACCAGCCCTGACAGCAGCACCATTCTTGATAGCCTTGTGTCTCCTCCAAATATAAATCATCATCAGGCCACCGCAGAAGATCATATTGGCCATCTGGAAGACAACACCCGCAACAAGAAGACCAGACCCTACATCGAGCATGCCTTGGTCATGGTTGTCTCCATCAGTGGCAGCTGAAGAAACACCGCCGCCGGCAGCTTGAATGACAATAGAGAAGAAATCGGTGCCGACGAAAACCCAGGGATACAAGACAGGCTTGATGAAACTGTACTCTCGACCGTACCATAACACAAGATGTTTGAAGGTGATCGAGATAGCAGCGGCGACTAGTGTCGGACCGAGGATGAGAAGGACAAGTTGGATGACGAAAGCGTTGTAGACCCAGGGGTTTGAACTCATGACGATACGGCCGCTATAGCCGATGAGTTCAAATATCGTCCCGATAGCAAGCCATAATGTATACGACCATGTTCGCGCCTTGATGCCGAAGTACAATTGTGGTATAAGCGCCAGCGCATGCGCCACGACAAAGAAAACACAAGCGCCTAGCGTAAAAGTGTCACCATAAAGTGACAACTCAGCAGGACACCGTTCGGAAATGCCATCTTTGCATGTTTCGTAACTCGGCGGAGGGTAGTTTGTGCCGTTGTAGGACATCTTGACGCTCTGAGGAAGAAGTTTGAAAGAACCACTTTGTTTTTGTTATGTTGGAGGGCGAGTCGGATATAAAAAGATGCTGATTTTCTGGAGCATGGGCTCCGTGGGGCAGGCCATGGAGAATATTCCGCAGATATTTACGGGGAGGAATGGGAATTGTGGATTCGATTACATTACAGGGCGCAGTTGGACAGCCAAGACCTGAGCATATAAGCGAGGTGCAAATCGTTGGCTTGGCGTCTGATCCTTCAATTCAAGAGTCTCTCTTCATATCAAGACAGTACTCTTAGACAAGACCACTTGGCTTATCAATACACACTATGGCTTAACTCTAAATACGAGTTAACCCTAACAGTTTATGAGAACACAAAGAACGACATCAATCAAGCTCAATCTCGTTCTAAACGCGTATATCTTGGCATCGTCAGCACGGGCTAAACGACCCGTAGATAACTTGATAAGCTCGCATTACCGAACAGCCCGATTGGTCCGTCGAATTTCAACAGCTCGCATTTCTCGTTTCCCTCGCTTTTCTCGCAACGACATGCAGCCGTAAGATTACACATCGTCTGAGGTCATGGGGTATCCACATGTAAGAGATCGGAGGTTTCATTCTGATGTTATCCCGTATTTCCGGTCCAAACCTGACGGGCTAGAGTTTTTAAGCTTAAATCAGATGGAAGGGGAGAGTTTAGGCTACGGAAATAAAAGAACCAATTGTCTTTTATTGCAAGCCAATAGCCATTTCTTCAACACCTCTTCTACAGCTGTCGAGTTGCTAATCTGACCATCACCATCGATGTCCAAGCAAAATAACACAACGTCACGATACTTCGTCCCCATCATGCATGGCAAGCCTGTCATGGCCAACTTCTTCAAATGATCTTTCGCACTCCCGTTGATACTATCCGGGTTTCTCAAGCCCGTAACCCTCAACGGCCTCCATAGACCCAATTCAAGGAGTACGACACCAAGGCTATAGAAGTCGTGGTTCATGGTATATCGTGACTCGGGATGCAGACCTTGCCGCTTGGGATGTCGGTAGATGTCGTAGCCCCATTCCACATCGCTCTGACCATTGCTTGCGCCCCTATCGTCGCGCGATGTCTCAAAACCACACAGAAAAGGCTCACTAAGGACTTTGGGAAACTGTTCTGTATTCGCTGCAGCAGAACTGTTCTTTGCAAACATGACGATGTTGGATGTCTGGCTAGATTTGTGCACGTACTGCATTACATGCACATACATGACAGCTGACGTGATCTTCCTCGCAAGTTCGAAGCGCTACTCGAGTGGATCCTTTGGTGGGATGAGTTCATTTCCACCTGGCTTGTTGGGAGCTGGGCGTGCAGTCGCGATGAGATCAAGAAGTCTCGTAGGTCTCGTCGCGCCGTCTGGAATCACCGCGGGCTTTGGGACCTCGTCTATTAAACCGAAGGCGTTGCGACTTGGTTGATGGAAATAGCCTTCTCCTTTTAGAGTCTAGCAGAGGAGTGGATCAGTTCCGCTAAGTAGTTGTGCTAGAGCGGCAACATCCCTTTCGAAATCGTTTATATACCGCACCGAAGCAAAGACATTGTGCTGTTTGAACTCGACTATGACGGTTTTCTGGTTCGTAGTAGCAAACATACGTGAAGAAGGCGTTCCCGGACCAAGTGTGACCATCTGCTCTGACTTGCGCTGTCCTTCCAAAATAGTGTTCCGACTTCGGTCTGTCAGGCGTCTGAAAGTCTCACGCAGTACTTTTATATCTCCAGGCAAACTCTCATCGGTCCCTTGCGTCAGCAACCGAGTCTGCAGGCCAACGGGAAGTAAGCCAAATCGAACGTGGTACCTTTCAGTCCACTGAAGCAAGTCTTTGCTGATACCTTGCATCTCAGCCTTTCCGTACAAGGAACCGTGGACTTCATCAACCGCCTTCCTTGCTGGCGAAGCCGTGAGCGCAGACATCTTACGCCGGACGATAGTAGAGTGTATTTGAGCAAGACTAGGTTGGAGTGCAAGACAGATCTCGTTTAGAAGGAATTTATCCGTCGGAGGTATCTGTTGGGATTGAGCTGCAGCGTTGAATATGCGTGCAAAGTCCCGCAGAAGAGCTACATCGTGCTTTAGAGAGAGTACGAGCGCATCGATACCGCGGCCCTCCAGCTCAGCTGTTGCGAAGTTGAAGATATCAAGGGTAAGGGATGTACACCCGACTATTGCACCAAGAACTTTCATTTTAATGATGATCTTCGGTATGATGATTGTGAAAGAAGAATTCCTGGGAATGGCTATCTACCCAGGTATCTCCATTTTTAGCCTCACGGACGGCGCATGTGCTGATTACTGGGTTGAAACAAGTGACTTGATACGGCGGATGGAGCTGACATGTATAGCCCCAACACTTCCGCATCTCTTCACAACTTCGTTTGAGATAGGCTTCAGAACTCAGCATTTCCAACTCAACTCGATTGGAAAGATTGAGATATGCATTGCGACTTTCAATCGAGAAGTGAGCGGATATGGTGTCAACAAAGGGCGAAGGAAATATTGCGTTACAGGGTATTGAGTGAGAACAGGTTTCGTGGTAAGGCAGGTGAGGTGTTGTAGGATCCGACGTCGCCCCACGTCAGCATTTGATAGACATCAGATCACCAATCTGAATCTGGAGAGAATATTGATATCGAATTTTGAACAGCAAGGCATGGCGAATTCACACAGTGAGTCAGAATAGCACGGAGGGACTATACCGAGTTCAAGATAATCATCAGAGCGCGACCATCTTCCTTCTTCTGCGGATGACTCTAAGCCTCCAAAGAATACCAACTTTATAACCGTGGATAGCGGGAAGACTTCTAACCTTGAGCCTCGAAAGGCTTCGGATCAAAGCTTCTCATGGAAACGCCGGTTCCTACGCCGCCATTCTTTGGCCGAGCAGGACATAATGAGATCTTTGAAGAAGCCAAGAACTGCCTCTCACAACTTGACTCATCCGAGCTCGACTCACAGGAAGCATGCACCCCATGCTCTCATTCAATCAAGACAGTACGATTCCAAGAGCTCCCACCGTCGATCAGACAGTCATGTCTTGCACTTCTCGGCTGCGTTTTCGGCCCTGCCTACGAACACATGATTGCACAGGGCACAAAGAACGAGAACAGATTATGGTCCAACCTAACTGTTCCAGCTGTTATCAACTCCTTGGAAGCAACGTTCGGGGCAAAGTTAGACCGGCGGAAGCTTAACCTTGAGATGATTGCACAGCAAATTTGCAATAACACCACACAGCCATTTCAAGATATCGATACCAGTTCGCAAGAGTGGATAAATCAGCTTTGTGGGCCGAATCTACGATGGGAGTCGATAGGACTACTCTGGAGTGTTTTGAGACGCATACCGAGGTCTTTTGAACCGATAGAGAAGAGTCAGTTTCATATCTTGGAGAGCGGGACGGCTAATAAGCCGGTTTTGGCGTTCTTGAGGCACAGCATCAACTTGGCTCGACACTTCACGTTGGCCAATGTCATCATATTGGACCTTATGTTCCAAAAGGCGATAATGGAGTCAATGATTGTTGGGGACGCCAGTAAGTTGTGACTTTCACGCCGCTCCTAGCCAACCACTTACAGAATACGACAGGTCTTGTTTGCTGGAGTTCCTTTGCAGATGCCGTATCTGTGATGACTTATCTCGGAGTCCACGCCGAGAAGCTCACAGGTCTTTACAAACCGTCGCTGAGTTCAGAACACAAACGGCGTCTTTTTGGTAGAGTTTATAACCTCGACAAAGCCATCGTTGCTTTCACTGGAAGGCCACCGCTGCTTAATCCGCGATTTTGCTCGACGCCACCACCACTGGATTTAAGTGACGAGGACCTTCTTGCTGGAGGTGCTGTGCTTGAGAGAGCGGCGTCTGAGCTTGATAGTCGTGGCTGGAACTTGAGAGGTGGTGTTTATCCTTCGAGTATATGTCGAGCTGGTTACTTGATGGCTCAGATACTGAACGAGATTATTGATATTAGTCTTGGTTCTGGTTCCAATGCAACTGTTGAGACTATCAGGTATCCAGTAACCTTCCCAGCGACAGTGAAGGCTCGCTAACCCCTCCAGAAATCTCAAGCAAAGGCAGTTGAATGTAATTGCCGAACTTCCCAGATGCCTTATCTATGATCCTGACGACCCTACCGACCTTCCTCTTCCCAGATCAGAAATACAGTCGTATGACAAAGACCTTTCTGACCCTCCAGTCGAGACAAATGTTGTGTCCATGAAAATATTCATCCGACTCACACATCTACAGAACATGTTCTTGCTGGAAAGGCTGCTCCTCCAATATGGATGCCCAGATGAGGGGGATGTTCTTTTGGTTTCGTATGAGATGATAACACTTACTCTCATGTTCTGGATGCACAAGGATCGGTTCCGTGATATTCGGCGTGACATGGAATGGCTGGTAAGTTCTTTGCCCCCTTCCCCTTTGGAACGCTCTGACATTTCATGCAGTTAATGGCCTTTGCAGTGCCAGGCGGCGGCATTCTCTGCCTTGAACTACTCAGCCCAACATTCCAGGGCAAACATCCCAAAGACAGCCGCCTGAGTCGATCAAGCATTGTTCAGCAACTCAGTTTGCTTGTTGGCTTCTTGGACTGGGTTCACCCATCAGCCCCAAACGGCGATCTTTGCGCGAGCTGCAAGACTGTGATACAGCGTGTATTGGATTATCATCTCAATAATATGGATCCGATGAGTGACGTTGGATCATTGGATCAGTTCAGCTCTGGTTTGGCAGGGAGGCTCAACTTTCGATTCGAGCTGTTGAACACGTTTGATTGGCTCAATGCAGGATAAAGTCTTGTTAGCAGTGCCTGCACGTGCGATCTGTAAGGCCTTAGGCGGGAACATGCATTGTCTGGCAGTGGCAGGCATTGTTCATTATTCACTGGCTGAATAGTGGACCTTATATTGTAGCATAACCGCAAATCTAGAATTCACTTCACCTTTTCCAACCTTCGATTTCTCAGGGTTTTCATCTGTTTGCTTTCTTCTCCTGCGTCATAGCAAAAACCAAACCGCATTCACAGAACCTCTTCCTCTTTCCGCCCACCCTATAGGCTTGGAAGCTACAACCTTCTTTGTACCCAACGATCTTTTCTCGTCACAAACTCGAGCGCATCAGCAATCATTTTTCACTTTGCTGCTTACTTTGCTAAGTTGTGGCGTGTGCGGCATCGCAATCATGGCGGGATCGAGCACAACCCCAGCACTGGCGACCATGCCAACTGAGATTGTGTGTATGATCGGCGCTCACTTGTCTATTTATGTTATCAAAGCATGGACCCTGGTCTCAAAGCGATTTCGCAATATCTTCCTCTCACAAATCTGCAAGCATATCAAGTTCTCTGGAAACATGGAGCAACTGGAGAACAACATTCTCTCCTACTTCCGAACCGCGACCGCCTCGTTCAGAAATGTTGTCCACCACAATATACGGTAAATGCCCTCCACTGTGCTTTGCCTTGGTTTCTCTCGCTAAATTAATTTACAGATGTGTGACCTTTGATGTTCAGCCTTTCAACAACCCCTGGAGCTTGAGGGCTTGGGCTCGAGTCGTTCGACACTCCCCTATCCGTCTTTCGCAGATTGGACAATTCATGATCAGCAACCCTAATATCCATCGAGTCGCTTTCAATACTGACTTTGGAGAAAGAATGAAAGAAATTCGTCTTTTCGTGAAGCTCGTTGAAGCTGGGCCGAGGTGGCCAAACGTCAAAAACCTCTCTATCCAATCCCCTGAAATGCATGGAGGGCTCACTAGAGCTGTCGTCCGCAAACTTGAACAGGGGGCGCTTCGAACACTCTCGACCTATTCTAACTTCTTCTTTACGACAGCCGGTACCATGCCAGGTCCTTGGTTCGCTAACGTCACCTCACTAAGTCTACGTAGGCAGGCCCGCAAAGACTGGTTGTGGGTAAGCCCCTTCAGTGACTCTGTTATCGCAGGGCTAGACGCGGATCTCCTAACTCAGATACACACATCATTTCCTAAGCTGGAATCACTCGTTCTCTACGATGGAATTCTAGATGATCGTTCTGGCAACGGACCATTGGCCAACAGTACTATAGTGGTAAGTGTCGGCAAATAACTGAAAAGTCATTAATATCCTGTCTTCGATTACTGACATTATTCCTTTTAAGGTTCTAGTCATCATGGACGCGGTTTCAACACTTAAAAAGATGCAGTCGTTACGTCGCTTTGCTTTCGACTTCGACAAGTCTCGTCTGGACCCTAATGCAATTTCTGTGCTGGAACAAGCACCTAGCGCTTTCAACAAGATGATCCGCGACAAGTTTGAGGATGACGCAGTGGCCGAGTGTATCTTACTTTCCCTTCTGGCGTCTCATGTATCCACTCTCGAGGAAATTTGCATGACATCGCAGTACCCTGACTTCTACCGAGTAACCCGCAGGGACGGCGAATTGGACATTGGCCGGGATTCTTTCGATGATCCCTCTCAAAAGTACTTGTTCTCTAGTGCTCTGATGGGATAAAGCGAGGTGGCTGGTGCAAGCTGAATGGGGCCTTGAAGGTTGAGCTCAAGAGTTGAGTTTCTATGCCAGATATGCAGGCAGTGGATATTCAATATCGCAAGACAGAATGTTGTTTAGTCACAGTCGATGCTCTGTTAATTTATCAAACATCTTTCTAGAATGGAAATGCCGGTTTGGCGGCAAGTAGTTATATGTTCTCTCCTTCTTCATGCATTGTGACTAGTATTGCCAATCATCTAAATCCCACTAAGACATGTTGACCTAAAGCGTAAAGACAAGAGGGCATGTTTTCTTCTTGTGCATCGGATTATCACAGGGACTTTGGTCTTGGACCTGTTATTGCGAGGAAAGATATGGTGTTCTAATCGCCTGTGTGAACAGACTCGGGCATTACATTACTTCCAGGAAGGACTTCCATAGCTCATGCTTCAGTCACGATACTGAATTATCATTAGACTTGTGCCACTTGAAACTGGCACTGGCACTGGCACTGGCACTGGCACTGGCACTGGCACTGGCACTGGCACTGGCACTGGCACTGGCACTGGCACTGGCACTGGCACTGGCACT
>LBNR01000006.1:1458185-1507785 GCA_001262555.1 Fusarium nygamai
GGGTGTCATATGGATACTGCGCAAACGATAGCAAGGCACTGCGAGTGCCGGAATCGCGCTTGTTGACTACATAGTAGGTAGGTAGATATCGCGCGGCGAAATATGAGAGCACATATCGAAGTTGTTGTGATGCTTGAAGAGAAAAGAATGAAGATCAAGATTTCAAAACGAAAGGCCATTATTTATACGACACAAGGACCGATCAACATATTACATTATCACATTGAATCAAGGTGGCAGTGAAATATTCTCGCAGTCAGTGCCGTGCAGTACCAGCTCGAATCACAGTCAAACTGCAAAATAAATCACCAAACGAAGAGAAATTGGAATATCATACAGAGTACACTACAATCAGTTGGCCCCGAATTGATAAAGGAGCGACAGAATAAAATGGGGCATCAATTTAAAGGGAGCTGCAAAAGACTTATCCTGCGATAGCCTCAAAGTATACGTAGAATTGGCTCAATTGTTGAAGTCGAAGTCAACTCCAGTGTCCCAGTACCTTTTTTCCCCAAGCGCAAGGAATGAATGGGTAACGTTATAAGTGTTATTTGAAACCCGGGTTGCCGAAGCTAATCTGGATGTCGTCAGGTTGAGATCCAATACTGTAGGTTTGAACCGGGGTCGGTTAATGGGGGGGACGGCCTGAACGGCTAAGGGGAAGGGAAAAAGGTGTACGGAGTACGTACGGTAATGGAATAATTGGCAAATCTCAGCCAAGATTTAAATGGGCCACCTAAAACTTGCAGCTCGCAATTGCCCGTTATCATTGGTTGGAGCCAGGACCATCTTGTCGTAGCTAACAGACGGACCAATAGGGTCAAACACCTGAGGGAAGAAGATGGGATGCAAGATGGGGATCCCTGACTGGTCTTGTTGCCCCAGAAAAGCGTTGAATTTGACAGCATCTCATGTGGAAAAGAACGTGGATGACGCTGGTGATGATTGAAATCATGATATTGTAATGGAGATGTGAATCGATATAGCGCTCAACACTTCGAATTGATCAGGCCGCGCTCGTTATCTCCACTGAGCCCGGTATTTATTTGTCATGCAGTATCCGTACTTACCCAGTACGTGGTTTTCGGATCATTAACCAATCCATCTTGAGATTCCACCACCATCTCATTGAACTCAGCAGCAGACAGGTACGGAGTAAACCAAGCCAGGTTAATGCGACTTTCCCCGCTCTGTTTTGTATGTTCCCTCTCAATATGGCATCCAGGGTTCCCTACCTAACTACGAGATCACCGATGCCTTCAACCTCAACAATTGAGTCAATTCTACGCATAGAGCCAAGGATGAGAAGACTGGCTAAAGATTCGGCTTCGGGTGTGAATCGATGCTCAGTCATTCACCTTTCCTTGTAAGGAACAATGGATCGGCCCCATGATTAAGTTGAAGATAGAAACAAAGCCATTTAGTTTTGCCTACAGGCCTAAGGAATAAGGACTCAGTGACGGTTATAAGGCATCTCTCAGCCTCTCTCCACTGTCGCTGTTTACATGTCTCCCAAAATGCCTGGCTCTGTTCACAAGACAGGGGAGGAAAGAAAACCTAGGATATTAATCCTAAATAATTAAAAGACTTAGGTAACTTAGTATAAGTTTAGGATATCTTTTACTAAGTTTATTTTAACACCTTAGATCAAGGTCTGCTCTTTTCTTGGTCCCTGAGGGACAAGGTGGGAGCGTCTCTGCGAATAATCCCGTCATGCTCATCCCGGGAAATTGCCGGCATCGCAGCTTTCCCCGGCGGGGCCAGAGGTAATTTCGGGCTAGCGTTCCACGTGACACTCTGCGAAAGCTCTAACCGACCAAGTCGTCCTCCCGAGCAAAACTGCTCACCTCCCGTAAAAGTTCTCCCTCAGCTTCAACCAACCTCTCTCCACTCCCATCTCTGATCGCTCTTTGTCATCTGGCAAGATGTTCAAGAGGTGAGTAACGATCGCAAGAACGAATGTCGAAGATTTTTCGATGGCGTTTCCCTCCCAATTGAAGCCCAATTGAGCTGACCCTTGTGTTTTTCCCTCGGCAGCGGCATTTCCTCCTTCGCCCGCGCGGCTCGCCCGGCCGTCGTCCCTCGACGTGCCCTCCGACCTTCATCTCTCCGACTCCCCATCTCCAGCCGATGGGCGAGCACTGCCAGCGTCGGCACCGGCAAGATTCACCAGGTGAGAACGAGCCGCTCCTCAGTCAATTCCGGTCGCCCGGGCAATACCGACCGCACAAGAACTCCGTGCTAACCCGACTGTTCGCAGGTCATCGGTGCCGTCGTCGACGGTTAGTCAATCATCTATCATAGGCTCTCGGCGAGCCTGGTACAAGACGACGAAAACAATACTGATGTTTTTGCAGTCAAGTTCGATACTCAGAAGCTCCCCGCCATTCTCAACTCTCTTGAGACTGAGAACAATGGCCAGAAGCTCGTTCTCGAGGTTTCCGTATGTTCACGTCCAATTGTCTTGTATGACTGGTCAATTCTAACATCCTTAAGCAACATTTGGGAGAGAACGTCGTCCGTTGCATTGCTATGGACGGTACGTTATGATCGCTTCGAAATTTCTCATACTTCAGCCCCTAACACATTTTTGCAGGTACTGAGGGTCTCGTCCGAGGTGCTTCCGCCCAGGACACCGGTGCTCCCATCACCATTCCTGTCGGTCCCGCCACTCTTGGTCGTATCATGAACGTCACTGGTGACCCCATCGACGAGCGTGGTCCCATCAAGACTGACAAGCGCCTTCCTATCCACACCGAAGCCCCCGAGTTCGTCGAGCAGTCCACCTCTGCTGAGGTTCTTGTCACTGGTATCAAGGTCGTCGATCTTCTTGCTCCCTACGCCCGTGGTGGAAAGATTGGTCTGTTCGGTGGTGCTGGTGTCGGCAAGACTGTGTTCATTCAGGAGCTTATCAACAACATCGCCAAGGCCCACGGTGGTTACTCCGTCTTCACTGGTGTCGGTGAGCGAACCCGTGAGGGTAACGATTTGTACCACGAAATGCAGGAGACTTCCGTCATTCAGCTTGATGGCGAGTCCAAGGTCGCCCTGGTCTTCGGTCAGATGAACGAGCCCCCTGGAGCTCGTGCTCGTGTCGCCCTTACCGGGTAAGTTGATAGATAGTGCCTTCCCTTCCTGTCACAACACCTCAACACCAGCCCCACCCCCCACATACATACACATACATACATTGATACTCATACTACACCACGATGTTTTGTTTACGACTCTTCTTGGACGCCAGCTAATGCAATATCTCGTCAGTTTGACTGTAGCTGAGTACTTCAGAGATGAAGAGGGTCAGGACGTGCTGCTTTTCATTGACAACATTTTCCGATTCACTCAGGCCGGTTCCGAGGTGTCTGCCCTTCTCGGTCGTATCCCCTCTGCCGTCGGTTACCAGCCCACCCTGGCCGTCGACATGGGTGGTATGCAGGAGCGTATTACCACTACCACCAAGGGTTCCATTACCTCGGTCCAGGCTGTCTACGTCCCTGCTGACGATTTGACTGATCCTGCCCCTGCCACCACTTTCGCTCATTTGGACGCCACCACTGTCTTGTCTCGTGGTATCTCTGAGTTGGGTATCTACCCCGCTGTCGACCCTCTCGATTCCAAGTCCCGTATGTTGGATCCCCGAGTTGTTGGTCAAGAGCACTACGACGTCGCCACCCGTGTCCAGCAGATCCTCCAGGAGTACAAGTCTCTTCAGGATATCATTGCCATTCTGGGTATGGATGAGTTGTCTGAGGCCGACAAGCTTACTGTCGAGCGTGCCCGTAAGATCCAGCGTTTCCTGAGCCAGCCTTTCACTGTCGCCCAGGTTTTCACTGGTATCGAGGGTAAGCTCGTTGACCTTAAGGAGACCATCAACTCCTTCAAGGCCATCCTTAACGGTGAAGGTGACAACCTTCCTGAGGGTGCCTTCTACATGGTTGGTGACTTCGCCTCCGCCAAGGCCAAGGGTGAGAAGATTCTTGCTGAGCTTGAGGGTCAGTAAGGGGTTTAAGTATTGAAGTTAATGCCGCGGGAGACGGGAGGAGAGAAATAAAGGACCTGTGTATAGAGAAGAGGAACAAAGGTCCCGGGAGGTTTCTCATAGGCTCCACCAAGTCTCTTTTGTGAGCTGTGTACTAAGAAATCAACAAAATTCCTCTTGTAGCCATATCAAGCTTTCTTTTTTACCAAATGTGAACCATTCTGACTTACCCGTGATGTGATGTGCCCTCAGGGTGTGGGAAAATATCAGAGCTTTCATAGGTATCAAACTAAACTTATATAAAGATATCCTAAGCTTATATAAAATTGCCTAAGTCTTTTCATCATTTAGGATCAAGGTCTAAAGTTTCCATTCTTCCCGTAGACCTCATGCCTACCGGATTATATTTAATATCCACCAATCTCCAGTCGATGTCACAGTTGGCCTATTTCATTTTGTTTACTTAACATCCGTCGAAGGAATTTCTCCTCGGCGTTCTTTTCCATGACCTTGAGTGATGACTCCCAGTATGATATCTTGGTACCTCATGATGGGTTAATAGCAGAAGTGGAAGGTTCCTAGTTATACATAAATTTGACTCTATTTTTGCTGAAAGGGAGACCTTCAAGTCTCACGGGTATCCAATAAACCGTTCCCAAACATTCTTTCGTTCCCTGACTCCCTGCGTCATAAATTCTATCAAATTGACCACCATTGAACAAGTTCGGTCATGGATCGAATGTAAAGGTAGAGTTCATGTCAGTCCTCCATTTCTCAATAGCCTCTCCCTTGGTTATAACTTGGCCTCTTGAATCCATGAGCACGAGCTTCTTCTCAGCAGGTATCCACTCAACACGTCTTCCTTTCTCATCAACAAGGGTGACAGATGCCGTTGGGTCTAATCGTAGGCTGTTGGGCTTTTGCGGTGACCAATTTGGATCTTCGAACAAGACTCTTCCAAGCTCGAGCTCGCCTTCAACGAGGCGTGCCATGTGCGGGACGAGAAGATATTGTTGCCACTCTGGGCCGATGTGCTCGCAAAGATCTCGCAGTGAACGATTTCCAACGTTCTTTATCCACCAGACATCTGACGGGAACTTAAGAAAAGCCGCATAGTACGCGAGAATGATGAGAGCCCGAGGGCGCAACTCGCGTGCGAGCTGAACGAAATTCCGGGGCACAAAGGTGAACCAGGTGATGATCCGCAGCATCATAATGGGCCCGAAACCATCGTGTAAGTTCTGATACAAAGAGCCGAGGAATTGAAGTGTCTCGTAGTAGGTTTCCACGTTGAGAAAGTCTGGATCGCTGGGTTCGATGGAGTTGAGCATGGAGACAAGGCAAGCAGGAATGTGGTTTGTGGCTTGCTCAACGTCGACAGAAGGTCTGTTAAACAAACAATAGAGGCCTGAGTCAATGAGTTTCTCGACGCCCATGAGGTCAATGACGAGGCCGATTCCCCTCCAGACAATCATCCAATCGACCAAGTAAAGCTTTTTACCATCCTCATCGCGGAAGTTTTGGGATGATAGAGCAGTGAGCAATAGAGAATTGGCCAACAACGCCGGGAACGTCTCCGGCTGTGCTTTTTCCACAGCCAAGCGATATCCCTCAAAGGAACGAGCGCGATAGGTGAGAGCACGTGCAGGGTCATGGCTCAACTCAAGACTCTGCATGTGAAGACTTGCGAGACCAAATAACGAATCCATGAGAAACGGGTTCTCAAATGCAACCTGAACCATTCTGTTTCTTAGGACATCGTTGATCGGGTTCGCGGGTCCCTGGTCCACAGAGAAAGAGGTACACGTTGAACTGGTGTAGAACCAAAGGAGCTTCATATCTGTCACGTCCATTTGACCGTGGCGGAACACGGGCGAGACGGTCAACGGCCCAACCTCTTCCATGGGCTCATCACCAGAAGAGATAGAGACGACGTCTGGCGAAGGAGCATTCTGAGGAGCGGATAGAGGTTCTGGTGGTCGTTGAGGAGAATTGGTGATGCTGCTATTTGAAGAGGGAGCAGTTGAGGCTGCGGGAGTAGGATACACGCAATCAGCCTTGCGCAATCTGCATGATCGGCAGACAGGGCGAGCCTCGTCGCATTTCACCTTGCGAGCTTTACAATTGCGACATCCAGTTCGCGACTTCTTGTGAGGTCGTTTAGAATGGTAGGGCTTATTGTTATCGTAATTAGGCGGCGATCCTTCTGGACTTTCCGACTGGGGTTGCTCTGATGAGGTCTGAGAGTTGTCCATGCCTGTTTGAGACTATAACATGGTTATCACGGACGGAACGAAATAGAACGGATTTATGTATGAAACGACAAGAGTGAGTTAAGTTTCATGCTAACGTTAGGTTGAATGAGATGAGTTGCTCGATGACAAGGTCTCGCCCACCAACAGACAGTGGAAACCCCGCGTACGTGCGTCTCAGGTCTCAGAACCAAACAAGGCTTAGCAGCACTCCAAGTTAGTTCCATTGCAGTTGTGACTGGATGACGACTCTAGTCTATGATGACGATAAGATCTGTACAGTAGGATTCGGGTAGACGGGCTAGACTACTAAGACCGGCCCTGTAATCCAATATCGTCCAAGGTGTTCCAAGGCTGTTGAGTCTTCCTTGTAAGTGGTTTATGATCTACAGTGAAACATGTTGCTTGACTCGAATAAGCCCAACATCAAGTTTACATACTTACATGGCATTCAAAAATGCATCAGGCAATATCCCCTCCCATATTGCGTAGTTCGACACGAGGCGCAATCTCCTTGAAAACGAAACATTTCAAAAACAGTGTCGAGTTGACGACGCCCACTACCAAAGTCGGCAATCTGCAGAGCCCGTCTTACTCCTCATCCTCATCAGCCAGCAACCTAGACATCAGTTCATACTTGTAGGAAGAGAGAGCATACTGTAGCAATGGGTATCCTGGCTTTGCATAGTTTGACTCTTCTCCAAGGTGCAGAACATTCCAAAGTGGAATTGCTGTATCATTATATTACATTATCGTCATTCCCAGATAGAGTTGATTTCTTATATCGTGTCTTGCAGAGTCTCGACAGTAGTGCATATTTAAAAAATATGTTTAAAGGACGTTTACTCGCCGGTTTCTGCAATGTCGATACATACAGCCGATGGTTCCCTTATTTAGAAAACTGGTCAAGCTGGACCGTCGTGTCTGAAATTCTCGTAAGCTCAGTGGTAAATTGAGAGATGGGAACTAAATTAGAGATGATAACAGAATCTGAAGTCATCGACCAAGCAAGGCCTCAATAATCTCCTTGAAATGGTGTACTTGATCAGTGCCAGGGTACATGTTACTTACTATAGTGAATTATATACATGAGGAGCAAAATCTGATTTACCATACGTGTTTTAGCACCTACACACACGTATTTGTTGATCCTTTGACTGTGTTAAGATACCCTACGTCAACAGGAAATCTTCCAAGTATTTTTCTTCAACAGACTTCTTCCAAGACCTTATACAGAGAAACGAAAGTGACAGGGGCGTTTTCTATGCAACCTAGGTCATAGAACTTTTTATTTTTTCCATTCTTATATTGTAGAAGTCACAGTTGTCAACTGATTAAACCAGACCCGAAATTCGACCGGGATTCGGCCGACTCAAAAAAATCCGGCCCCGGTTTTGACGAAACTTTTTGGGAAATTGTTAAGCAAGACATGACAGGGCTCATGGCTCATAGTCATAACTAGCTCATAGCTCAGACACAGCCTTGCGACTTGAGCTTCAAAGGCTTCGCCATAGTCTCCAACTCTCTCTCCTCTCGGTCCCGGCCGACGAGAAAGTCGCCCGGATGCAATCGACAGGGCTCCGTGCCCTGCTCAATCCTGCTATTGTCGCCGCAAGATCACAAGCCCGATCTCGAATACGCTATCGATCCTTTCAGACATCGTCAACCTGGAGAGATACAGGCGCAGGCGCAGGCGCAAACAATGGTGACAAACCACCAGGGCAGCCGGCAGCTGTAGAGGAAGAAGATGTGCAGCCTCAGAACGGAACCGAGACCGCACCAGGTCGTTCACGAGTTCGAACTTCGACCTCTGTGAAAAACAGAATAGCTCGCAAACATGCCGCCCCTGCGCTACCCCCCGTCAAACTACCACAAACGTTCCTCGACGACAATGTCACTCTTCATCATGCCTGGAGAAGACCACGGCTCCCAATCGCCCTCGCTGAAGATGCCAAACAACCAAAGACGTCCTCTATCTTTGTCGATCCCCAGGTCGCTGATAACAAGACTCGAATAATGGAATCCAACAGAGCCCTAGAAGATTACTTCGATGCGACATTCTCTGCCATGTTCGAGAAAGTTGCTGATCGTGTCAAAGCTGTTGCTGCTCTTGATGCCAATTGCCACACAGAGGAGCTCGTTCATAAGTTGACGAGCCTCACACGCGCACACGACATGCTGCTCGATTCAGCATGGCATCTGGCTGATTCGCTATATCCTGCCCGACACGCGGAATATATATACACTTCAAAGCCATTCTGGTGGTGGCACTACTATAAGGATTTTGACCGACATGCACAAGAGTTTCGCGACCAGTTTCTTTCAGTTCAGACAGGCCTCGATAGCATTCTCGACTATGACTGGAGACTTGACCACTCCCTAGCCCAAGCCATCGCCGACCTACCTATTCTCACATTCTCCTCTATTCGATCTGCTCTGCGCCGAGAATTAACGACACCACCCCCTCCTGACTCTGAGTCCAAAAACCTCAAGCGTCAGATTACCTTGTTGTCCATGTCTGGCTATAGTGGACAAGCCATATCAGAGGCTGTCGCGGAACACATCGCCTACTTCAACGATGCCGATCTGGTTAAATTGAACGCCCAAGATTTATCCGTCATAGTAGGAGACTATCTAGACCAGGACTGGGCTTATTCGCGAGGCTCACTCTCGAACATGGGATTCCGTGCTGCAGAGATGAATGGAAAGCTCTACAAGGATCCCGATATGGTGACACGGCACGAGGAGGAGGACAACGACCCTGACACGGGCGTGATTAACATTCGCGCAGCCTCAGGCTCGCTTGAAGACGAACTTTCCAAAATCAAGCAGGGTGGCTATGACCCTTTTGGCAAATGGGAGAACCTCAAGATCGACAAGGTCCTGGATCAAATTATACAGGCCGCCGAGATCAAGCAAGGCTCCCCGCGTGAGAAGCCTCTCATCATCCATATCCACGACTTCATTGAACTCAGTATGACGCTCGAGGGTTCAATGCTCATCACGAGATTAAGAAATATTGTGGATTCAGCCTGGCAACAAGGTTCCAAGGTTGCGATTCTGGGAACTTCCTCGAGTGAGCAGCCTTCAGAGGAGTATCAAAGCACGCTTCGAGACCTCTCAATCGGAGACTTTGTTATTTCTCGACATATCGATCCTTCTCGCACCCTGAGGCAACCCAAACCATCTGGCGGCTTACAAACTTCCAATGGCCATTTTGCTCTTCAGGACACAGACATTTTCGTGGAGAATGTTCAAAACATCAACCGCATGCTAAAATCATTAGGTAGCCAATGTACCCTTGAACTCTCAGACGCTCACATGAAGATCTTTATGCACGCCACAGACACACGAGCTCAGATGCTCAAGAAATCAGTTCTTCCTCTACCAGAGGTGTACAACATTGCATGCGCCGCAAAACGCCACGAGGAAGAGGCCGCAGGTGCTGCACCAGGAGGAGTGTATGAGCGACTTCTCATGGGTCCTTTAAGGCAGAGGCCTGGGCAGCGATATCTTGACGAGCCTGAGCAGGACGGCAAGACGCAAGGCGAGGACTCGCAGAAGAAGGATGAAGATTCGCAATCGGGCGGCCGGGCAGCCATGAAGCTGAACGAGTACGAGAAGCGGATATCATCGGGCCACATTAATCGTCAGAACTTGAGAACGACTTTCGACGATGTTCATGTACCCAAGGAAACCATATCTGCCCTCAAGCTTCTCACAACCCTGGCGCTGGTACGACCTGATGCCTTCTCTTATGGCGTACTCGCCCAAGATAAGATCCCTGGATGTCTTCTGTACGGACCTCCAGGCACAGGCAAGACGTTGCTCGCAAAGGCAGTTGCCAAGGAGAGCGGCGCAAACATGCTCGAAATCAGTGGTGCAACTATAAATGACAAATGGGTTGGGGAGAGTGAGAAACTTATCCGGGCAGTCTTCACGCTGGCCAAGAAGATCTCACCGTGTGTCGTCTTCATTGACGAGGCCGATTCTTTACTAGCAAACCGTAGCATGCTCGGTGCTCGCGCATCACACCGCTCTCACATCAACCAGTTTCTAAAAGAGTGGGATGGCCTCGAGGAGACAGAAGCCTTCATCATGGTTGCCACCAACCGTCCGTTCGACCTCGATGACGCTGTTCTCCGCCGCTTGCCGCGTCGTCTGCTTGTCGATCTGCCTCTACAAGCAGACCGTACTGCCATTCTGAGGATCCTCCTCAAGGGCGAAACCCTCGACCCTGCCGTCTCATTGGAAGATCTAGCCAAGCGAACTCCCTACTACTCGGGCTCTGACCTCAAGAATGCCTGCGTCGCCGCCGCCATGGCTGCCGTAGAGGAGGAGAATGAAGCTGCTGCACGCCACAGTGGTCCTGAGCCATATGAATACCCTAAGAAACGTATTTTGCGCCAGGACCACTTCGATAAGGCCCTTCGCCAAATACCGGCTAGTATCAGCGAGGATATGCAGTCTCTCAAGCAGATCCGCAAGTTTGATGAAGAGTACGGGGCTAAGAAGAAGGGTGCAAAGAAGACAATGGGTTTTGGCGTCGGCGTAGAGAAGAAGTTTGCCGATGCTGAGGAGGTAAGAATCCGTCGTGGCCCATGAAGATGTTGGTGTTGATGTTGGGCTTGGGTTTGGTTTCACATTTTTATGCATCATGGCGTCAGGCAGGAATCTTTCTTTGTATAATAAACTCATATATAGACTTGGCCAACACAGAGGTACTTATGATGGATTGAACTGAATGGCGAGTTTGGTTTTGGCATTGGTAAAAACAGCTAATAAACTATAGAATGATATAACCAGACACTGAGCCACGATCCTGAGGCCCAGTAATGACTGTCGTAATGAGGCACTTAGACTCTATTGGGGATTGGTTCAGCCTGTAACCCCTCAGATGACTGCAAAACAAGTCCCATCTGACCTATCTAGCCCTCAACACTGATAGTCCGACTCGGGTTGCCGCGATAATAATGGGCAACATCACCGGCCTCGACCATCTTTGAGGCCATGCATGGCAACGAAACATTTGAAATCTATAAAAAAGGCCGAGGCATCTCCACAAAGACACGAGTAATATGTCGTTAGTCTGAAGCAATTGCTGGCTAAACTTTGATCATGGTGGAAGCAGAGACAGAAGCCCAAGTCGAAATTGGGTAGAGGATATCAATGATGAGTAGAGTGACCAAAAACATCACTTTACGACAATCCTCAACAAATCAGGGTAAATGTTTTATGAAAGCCTTTCTATATTTCATCGATCCGCCATGCTTTCTTCCCTAAGCTGATCATTACGTTTACAGAAACGGGCTTAGAAGGATCATGCTTCAGTCGATATCTGTATCCCTTCTGCTGCGAGAGCCCTCGAGTAGTCGGCTTGAGCCTTTTCCAAAGCATTCATAGTTGGTTGCATCAAAGCAATCACGGCAGCTTTGCCACCTCCAACATTATCGGATCGCCATCTGATCTTCTTGCCGGTTCGCTGGAAATGATCTCGGATCTCCTTCTTCCGGCTGCGAATGATTTCCTCGCGTTCCTTGTCGGCTTCCTCTGCAACGGCATTGATACGTGCCAGTGAGCGGCCGAGAGACTCAGCTAGGTACTGTAGCTCACCAGCGCGGTCCGGGTCTCCCGAGAGGAATGCGTTCCAGAATTGATGCAGGAACTCGATGGTAGTTGCGTGGGTAAGGCTGCACTTGCGGGAAATCTCAACAGGGAGCCCCATGGGCTCAGCGGCATCCGTCTCGTGGCCGTACTTTTGAGCGCGTTGCTGGCGCACGCCCTTCATGATGTCCTTGTCAGCAGCTAAGAGAGCGAAGCGTGATCCAACATGTGGCCGTTTGGGGGTATCTTCATCACTTTCGCTCTCTTCATCAAATCCCATTGCTGCCTGAATATTTATTCCGCCAGCACCATCGCTCTCAAGAGTCTCGAGGTCTCCCACTATCTCGAACAGAACTTCGCTAGGAACTTGTCTTTCGAAAACCGCAGCTTGTTTGGAGGGGGCAGAGTCATGTTTTGAAAAGAACTTGTTCTGCTCTTTCACGTTGAGCATGATACGATGCTCCTTCGCGTCGCCCTTCAAATCACGCAAAGCCAACTGGACATAAGCGTTGTAACCGCCATCGGGATCATCAGTGTTGACATCAGAAGGTGCAACGTTGGCCATGATCTTCTCACTGAGACTATTGAGGGTCTTCACAATTGGTATATTGGCCCTTGGACGCATCTCGACATCCTTCGCGTTTCCACTTTTGAAGCCTCCTTGATTCTCTTCGTTGGCCTCGATGTCGATAAAATGCGGTACTTGGTTTGCCATGATCTTGCTCTGAAAGGCAACCGTATTCTCAGCAGGGTCATATTTGTCGAACAAAGGGTCATTGGGGTCGTTCTCAGCGACTCGCTCACCGCGTAGCTTTTTGGAAAGTCTGCTGAGGAAGAAACGGGACCAGAAGTCCGCTTCAGATATCTTGGGGACATTCTCGTTGTATACACGTTTGATCAGAGGATGTTGTGCGAATATCATCTGCACCTGCTCTACGCTGATGTTTAACTTTAGTTCGCCATCAACAGTCTTGGGTTTGACGGTTGAGAGGACATTATAGGCTCCTTTCTTCTGGTTTATCTCAATAGCATGGGCTCGGAGAAGATTTGTCCGGGTTGACCAGAACTGTGAATTAAAGGCGGCTCCTGACAAGGAGTCGGGCTTGGTCTGCATTGCTTCAACGTATGTTTGATGGAGACTTGTATCTTTCCTCATGAGCGACTGTTGCAGCTCGATGTCGTTCTTGAGCTGCGAGTCATCGAACCAGCGCGAGGATGAAGCATTCTGTGAGTTGACAGCGCTGGCGAAGGCCATGGATGCGGAACCGCTGCCACCACCAGCGCCTGGATTGGGCGTTGAAGAGCCACCACTTGCGCCGGATGGCTTTTGAACAGAACCATCGTTGCCGCGGGTAGACGCTAATAGGCTGGATAACAGATCTTTGACAGCCTTTGCCTCATCCTTGGCCTCGGCGGTATTGAAGTGAAAGAGATATGTAGCAGGCTCTGCGTCTCCAACCTTTTCAAAGATCTTAAGCATAACCTTTGGTGAAGAATCTGGGGTCTGCTGGAGGTCTGGCGTGGATTCATGTCAATAATCGAGTCGAATCAGAGGACGAAAACCGCGTCTCAGCTTACTTGTGATGTTATTGATGTTTAGCGAGACTGTGGCAGGGCCTCCTGAATTAGGAGTCCAAGTGACCAGCTGATGGTCACTTGTGAGAGTCAGAATGCCCTCCTTCTTTTTGAAAAGGGTACGTCCCACTGGGATCGCCATATCGACGATGGACTAGGTATCTTGTTAATGCGATGGTTTGATACGGATATCTCACCGTTGAGAAGACGCTTCCAGCCAATAGACTACTAAACTACCTTAGTAGGTAGACTGGATTGGCTGCCTGCTCTTCAGTGCTTTGTTCAGTCAAGACCCACTTACGACCACTGCACTGATTTCATGATTACCTAAGGCAGCATAGCATAGGTACCTTACCTTAGCATCTCGTTCAGCCAGTACTCCATTAGTACCTACCGGACCTCAGGACTCAGTACCTAGAATTGAACAGCAGGAGGTTCAACTAGAATACATAACGTCCCTCCTCAGTATGTGATGGTTGCCTTGTTCAAATTTCATACATATACGACTGCAACATCACATCAAAACCATCATCAAGCCAATCAAGTAATCAGGTGATGGCGTAAAAATGCAAGTGGGGTTGCTTGCTGTTTTCTCAGTTTTAGCACATCTTATGCCTACTCCAACCTGTTACTGACAAACAATTAGTACTTACAGGAAGCTGTGGACCCTAGGTACTAAGGTATCAACTACTAGGGTGGCCATCTGATGGTTCTCAATGATCAAGTACTAGGTAATCTATAGATAGGCAATGAGACTCCAATTATGAATCCTCCAATGTTGAATTAGAATCAGTTAGCAGCGAGACCTCGGGCTGTACCAAAACAAATACATACAGAGCATGAAGAGACGACCGGGGGTCATGCATGTACAGTAGAATTGACGCTGTAACTGATCCCCATACATACGTCAGAGCTTGGATGCGCATTGCATGGGGTACTCCCGTCAGCTTCTCCAACTTAGTAGTACCTCAGTACATGGAAGAAGTACGGTACCTACTTAGTATGTTTGAATGTGGCTGGTGAATTATCATAAACTACAAACTACCTGTTTCCCCATGACTCGACCCTCGACGCATTCTAAACGCTCTCCAAAACCTGAAATGCATGAGACGATGAATGCATGAACATAGGTACCTTAACTTAGTACCTACAAGAGGTACAGTACAGTAAATGCATAAGGTACCTACTGTCCCAACCCAAACTCGACCTTTGTGGCGTCGGCTATTGACCCTGTTTGAACCACGTAACTAAAACTTCATCGAGGTTATTATACGTACTCCGCAATCTCAGTTGCTTTCCTGTGCGCCCCGATTCACTACATGTTTTGACCAACTTATACTGACACGTTTTTTTTTTCTAGGCTAGACCGTCTGAGGAAGATCTCCCTATTTCCACAAATGCACTGCACCACCAGGTTTTATTTTAGCCCCCCTAGACTATACTGGTACATAAGCACAAAACCATCATCATGAATTTATCGGCATTGGAAACCAAATGCCCCAAGATCGTGGGGAAGTACAAGCGATGGCCCGGCTCAACGGGTGTCATGGATGGTGAACACTGAACGGCACAGCATTTCCGGGGATCATTCTCTCCTTGCTCAAGCATCATGGTGATCCTCGGTAAAGAAGCCTCAAGTCTCCGAAAAGGGACCCCAAAGCCCCAAAAATATTGGACGTGCCCCAATGACAGTTGCCGCAAAAGTCCACGATGACCTCCAAAACAGTGTGTCATGTGGGTTCCCGGACAATCAAGGCCGGTCACCTTTCACCTTGGATTTTACCTAATTCTCCCTATGAAAACCTCCTAACACTGCCTGACCTGCACCGTGTGCCGCACGGAGTTTTCTCGGTGACCGAAGCGCTACGGGAGCCCCTAGCCAATGAGAACCTCAATCCCTGGCGGCCAGAACCGGGTTTGCCGGGGGTCGTCATAGTATTTTTACCAACAGAAGGACATCAAAGGCCAGGCCAGACCAGGTACGTACGGTACCTAGCGACTTGAGCTCCAGCGCTGCTCAGACCTAAAACAATTTCTTCCCGTCGTCTACTTGTTCTTCCCGTGTCCCTCCCAACTACCTACCGACTTACTTACCTATCCACCTTATCCATCCATCAATTCAGTCCAATTCCTCTCTCCTCAGTCTTCACGGGGAACCCTTTGTTGACTTACTCCGCCATTCCTTCGTGTCGTGATCAAGCTCGTCGAGGGATGCTTCCCGTTCATATCCTCTAGTTCCTTTTACTTCCCCATACCTGTTCTGTTTCTCCACATACTCAAACACAAACGCTCATCATGTTGAGGAATTCGCTCTGCAGAGCTAGCTCGCAGCTCCTCCGCGGTGCTCGATGCTCTGCTGCCTCGTCTACCGCCTCTATCTCGACTCTCTCGGCCCGTACATCATCATGGAAGCTCGCCGCCTCCCGCCGTCCTCTGGCCGTTGCTGCTCGTCGCAACTATGCGACCAGCGCAACTTCTGCGCCTCCCGA
The DNA here is from genome assembly GCA_001262555.1 of Fusarium nygamai. Classification (NCBI taxonomy): domain Eukaryota; kingdom Fungi; phylum Ascomycota; class Sordariomycetes; order Hypocreales; family Nectriaceae; genus Fusarium; species Fusarium nygamai. The sequence goes on from LBNR01000006.1 coordinate 1,474,085, forward strand.
TCCTAACGATAACTTCCTCTCTGGAAGCACCGCTAGCTACATCGATGAGATGTACATGCAGTGGAGGCAAGATCCTGAGAGTGTCCATGTCTCTTGGCAGATCTACTTCAAGAACATGGAGAGCGGCGAGATGCCCATCTCTCAAGCTTTCCAGCCTCCTCCTAACCTGGTCCCAAACATGACCGGTGGCGTCCCTCGCCTTGCTGGCAACCTGGCCATGGAGGATGGCTCCGATGTCACCAACCATCTCAAGGTTCAGCTTCTTGTCCGTGCTTACCAGTCTCGCGGTCATCATACCGCCAAGATTGATCCCCTCGGTATCCGAGGTACCAACGACGCCAAGGGCTTCTCCAACATCAAGCCCAAGGAATTGACTCTCGAGCACTATGGTTTCACAGAGAAGGACATGGACACCGAGTATACCCTCGGCCCTGGTATCCTGCCTCGCTTCAAGCGTGATGGCCGTGAGAAGATGACTCTCCGTGAGATTGTCGATGCTTGCGAGAGAATCTACTGTGGCTCTTTCGGTGTTGAGTTTATTCATATCCCTGACCGTGACAAGTGCGACTGGCTCCGGGAACGTCTTGAGGTTCCTACTCCTTTCAAGTACTCTGTCGACGAGAAGCGCCGTGTTCTTGACCGACTTATCTGGAGTTCCAGCTTCGAGTCTTTCCTGGCCACCAAGTACCCCAACGACAAGCGATTCGGTCTCGAAGGCTGCGAGACCCTTGTCCCTGGTATGAAGGCTCTCATTGACCGCAGTGTCGACTATGGTGTCAAGGACATTGTCATCGGTATGCCTCACCGTGGTCGTCTCAATGTTCTCTCCAACGTCGTCCGAAAGCCCAACGAGTCTATTTTCAGCGAGTTCGCTGGTACAAACGGTGCCGAGGATGAGGGATCTGGTGACGTCAAGTACCATCTTGGTATGAACTTTGAGCGTCCCACTCCCTCCGGCAAGCGTGTTCAGCTTTCTCTGGTCGCCAACCCTTCGCATCTCGAGGCTGAGGATCCCGTCGTCTTGGGCAAGACCCGCGCTATCCAGCACTACAACAACGATGAGAAGACTCACCGCACCGCCATGAGTGTTCTCCTTCACGGTGATGCCGCCTTTGCTGCCCAGGGTATCGTCTACGAGTGTCTCGGCTTCCACTCTCTCCCCGCCTTTTCTACCGGTGGTACCATTCACCTCGTCGTCAACAACCAGATTGGTTTCACCACCGATCCTCGATTCGCCCGATCTACCGCCTACTGTACCGATATTGCCAAGGCCATCGACGCGCCCGTTTTCCACGTTAACGCTGATGACGTCGAGGCTGTCAACTTTGTCTGTCAGCTTGCTGCCGATTGGCGCGCCGAGTTCCAACACGATGTTGTCATTGACCTCAACTGCTACCGAAAGTACGGTCACAACGAGACCGACCAGCCTTCATTCACCCAACCGCTCATGTACAAGCGCATCACTGAGAAGGAGCCTCAAATCGACATCTACGTCAACAAGCTCATTGAGGAGGGCTCTTTCTCCAAGGCGGATGTCGATGAGCACAAGCAGTGGGTCTGGGGCATGCTCGAGGAGAGCTTCACCAAGTCCAAGGACTACACTCCTACCTCCAAGGAGTGGACCACCTCTGCTTGGAACGGCTTCAAGTCTCCAAAGGAGCTGGCCACCGAAGTTTTGGCTACTAACGAGACAAGCGTCAAGAGTACTACTCTCGAGCATATCGGCACCGTCATTGGAAGCACTCCCGAGGGCTTCCACGTTCACCGCAACTTGAAGCGCATTCTCGCCAACCGAACCAAGTCGGTTGTTGAGGGCAAGAACATCGACTTCCCTACTGCCGAGGCTCTGGCCTTTGGTTCTCTCGTTACTGAGGGCTACCACGTCCGTGTCTCCGGTCAGGATGTCGAGCGTGGTACCTTCTCTCAGCGACACGCTGTCTTCCACGACCAGGAGACCGAGGATACCTACACTCCCCTTCAGCACCTGAGCCAGGACCAGGGCAAGTTCGTCATCTCCAACTCTTCCCTCAGTGAGTTTGGTGCCTTGGGCTTTGAGTATGGTTACTCGCTTTCCTCGCCCCACGCCCTTGTCATGTGGGAGGCCCAGTTCGGTGACTTTGCCAACAACGCTCAATGTATCATCGACCAGTTTATCGCCTCTGGCGAGGTCAAGTGGATGCAGCGAACCGGTCTTGTCATGTCTCTGCCCCATGGTTACGATGGCCAGGGACCCGAGCACTCTTCTGGACGTCTGGAGCGATACCTTCAGCTCTGCAACGAGGATCCCCGTGAATTCCCCACTGGTGAGAAGCTTGTCCGTCAACACCAGGACTGCAACATGCAGATCGCCTACATGACCTCTCCTGCCAACTTGTTCCATATTCTCCGCCGCCAGATGCACCGCCAGTACCGCAAGCGTAAGTAAAATGGATACTCTTCTGTTTTCTATAGGTGCTAACTTGTCTGCAGCCCTCGTTATCTTCTTTTCCAAGTCCCTTCTCCGTCACCCTCTGGCTCGTAGTAACATTGAGGAGTTCACTGGTGAGAACGCTGGCTTCCAGTGGATTATCCCGGATCCTGAGCATGAGACTGGTGCCATCAAGGCTCCTGAGGAGATTGAGCGCGTTATTCTCTGCAGCGGTCAGGTCTGGGCTGCCCTTCACAAGCACCGATCCGAGAACAACTTGGACAACGTCGCCATCACTCGCATTGAGCAGCTTAACCCCTTCCCTTGGCAACAACTCAAGGAGAACCTTGACCAATACCCCAACGCCAAGACCATCGTCTGGTGCCAGGAGGAGCCTCTCAACGCCGGTGCCTGGAGCTTCACTCAGCCCCGTATCGAGACTCTGCTCAACAACACTGAGCACCACACCCGCAAGCACGTCATGTACGCTGGCCGAAACCCCAGTGCTTCCGTCGCCACTGGTCTCAAGCAAGTTCACATGAAGGAGGAGCGTGAACTCCTCGAGATGGCTTTCACTGTTAAGCAGGACAAGCTCAAGGGCGAGTAAGCGGATGAAGACTGAAGGAATAGGTTTAATGGGGGATTGCAATATGGATAGTATGGTATGGTAATTGCATGGCCACTAATCGTTTGGGAGGGAAGAATTTTATAAAAGCCGCTGGATCTGGGGAGCAATTGAGCTTCTCATGTAAACCACTTGTATCATACCCTCCTAGACGAAGGACATTTTTGCCCTATATTGGCATGGGTTTGGGAACGACATAGCATGATTTCTTTTTACTGTTTAAGAGTTCAGAGCACCTGACGGGTCGTTTCATTTTCTTCATCTGGCATTGCGTAGACGATACATCTATCTCACCTACTGATAATCACATGTGGTTCAAAGTACAAGTAAGTGAGTGGGTTTATTTTTCGATTGTATGTATTATCTCAACAAGATGCAATGCTACCTTGGCGCGTCAACCTCAACCTGCCACGGCCGTACGATCCCGTCATCGCCCGTTGTAACTAGCATCTCCTCTTCCCCGCGCCGCTCCGAGCCGGCATCGTATCTCCGGCACCAGGTAATATGATTAACCTCGAAGGGTCCATGAGCTCCGGGTTGCGAAGTTAGGAGTCTCCAATTCGTCTGCTGTTGCTTGCCCTCCTCATTGTTACCCATGGTTTGGTCTTGGGTGTCGATTGTCGTGACATGTTGCTCCGAGTCCTCGGCGTAAAGCGCAACGATGCCGTCACTGCCAGTACTCGCTACGAGCCCTGTCTGTGCACTCCATGTCACAGAATAGATATCGCGGGTGTGCACCTTGGGTAAGACAGATGTGCATGTCCACTCTTCTCGTAGAGATCTCCGCATCGTATTGGGGATTCCACCAAGAGCACCTGCACCACCTCCCGTACTATTCTCCTCCGCCTCATCGTCCTGCTTCAATGTCCACACCCTGATAGTGTTATCGGCAGAAAATGTCAAGAGTCGCGGGAAGCGATCTCCCTCCCGGGGTCGTTGCTCCCATTGAAGCCCCCAGACAGTGCCCTCGTGACCTTCAAGAACAGCAACACAAACCCATTCTGCATCACCATCTTCTCGCCAGATGCGCACTGTATTGTCATAACTTGCGCTGGCGAGCACGTCGGCCGAGTAGCTGCGTCGGGCGTTGCGACCAGGGACGTCGGGACACCAAGCAACAGCCTTGACATCGCCCTCGTGTTCGTTAAGCACGGCGATAGTCTCCCACTCGTCGTCTTCCTCGGATGCGCCGATATCCTCCCATATCCAGACTGACTTGTCGCGCGAGCAGGTAGCAAGATAAGAACCCGAGGGGCTGAAAGCGCAAGACTTGATCTCCGAGTCGTGACCCTCGAGCACAAGCGTAAACTCCCACTCCTTGCTGGTAGTATCGCCATCATCGTCGCTATCATCATTGTTTCTCCTCCGCACGCTCTGCGCCGTGACCTCAACCTCGAGTCCTCCCTCGTTCTGTTCTTGGCCCTCCCAGCGCCATATTCCAGCTGTAGAGTCAAAACTGCCAGTGACGAGACATAGGTTACCGGGGCGCAGATGGGGCTTCCATGCGACAGAGCGGACGGAGCGGGTGTGGCCTCCGGTAAGGACGCTGTGGGCCGAAGCAGTCGAGAGAGAGAACACAGTGACGGCCTTTCCGTGGGCGGTTGCAATCAGAGGAAGAGTCGGGTGAGGAACCGAGGCCCAGGCGCGTTCGTGAAGGTCAGGTTTGAGGGGCGTGAGGGCAGTGATGGAGGCCGAAGTCGGCGCCATGATGAGCGAAGCCGCGAGGGCGAGAGGGCAATTGACGACGGGCGATGGAGATTCCAATGTTTGAGAGTGTTGGTCGGCTGTATTAGGCTGTCAAGGTAATAACCAAGAAAGAGTTGAGGTGGTGAAGTTTAACAGTTCATTTGAGCATTTCCCCTCCTTGGGCCAAAATGTTGACAATGTGATTAATGGAAGATGGATGGGGGGTTGAGTGATAAGATAAGGAGGTAGTACCTAAGGTTAGTACGGAGTAGCGATAACCCCTCCATTAGTATAGGTAGGTTGAGCCAGTGACGTACTGAGCATGGATCTAGGTGGGTAGACTCAAGTTACCCCAAGATACCTACCTAGGTACCTTGATCAAGTCGCATAAAAGAAGCAAATAATTACCGCATCAATTTTTACACAATGACAAATAAATAGATATTTAGGTATGCACTCTGTACATACATAACAGATCTAAACAACCTTCGACTTGACCCGCAACCAAGCCTCCTTCACATCACCTCCAGGCCTCAAGTTCTGCTCCCTTGCTCTCTCGAGACCCCCCTTTCTGAACCCTCCTGGAAGGAGAAGCCATACCAGAGTGATAGCACCAAGGAGCCCGACTATTATAGGCTGTAGAACCTGAACTCCGGTCTTTTGCGCAATTGCACCAACCGCGAATGGTCCCACAGCTGCACCACCTCCTCCGACCGCAGCCGCGAACCCGATGGCACTGACGTGATAATCAGCTGGAAGTAACTTGGTTGCAGCAACCATGGCAGCAGGGAACAGAGGCCCCAGGAAGAACCCAAGAAGCATGACGAAGATGACGGAGGCGACGAAGTTGGGGACAAGCCAGTACAGCAGTTCCAACCCTATGGAGAGCACAAGATAGACCATGATGGCCATCTTCTCACCAGTCCTCTCTGTGACGAAGCCCAAAACAACTCGACCCAATGTCAGGCCGAGCCAGAACAGTGTCACTGTCAAGCCAGCAAGGAAAGGTTTGGCATGTCGTACTCGAAGCATGAAAGTGACAATCCAACCCCCCAAGCTGACCTCAGTCGCAACGTATCCCAGGAGGAAGACGGCAACTATCCAGGTGATGGGTTTCTTGAGTGCCATGCGTGTTGTTGCACGGTCTTTGGCTTCGTCGTAGCGAACTCGCTGTCGATACACTTGGCCGGTTGCACCCCAGAACGCGGCTGCTCCGACAACAAGCTCAACCACAGCAAGTCCTATCATGATATAGTAGAAGGTGTACCAGTTCAGTTTCCCCTCAGTTACCATGGCAGACGCGATCAGAGGGCCAATGGTACCACCGAGGCCATAGGCGCCGTGGAGGAAACCCAGGAGCTCGTTGGCTCTGTGCATGTTGCCAATCCAGGCATTGTAGCCGCTATCTTGGATGCCGTTACCGAAACCAGTAAACAGCATCACACAGGGTAGCGCTGGAAATGGAGGGTGAAGTGCCACGGGAATGTAGGCGATGAGACGACAGAGAGGCCCAAGAACTGCAACGCCTCGTTGGCCTAGGGTGTAGTGTATCCAGTTATTGGTGAGTGCAGCGACTACATAACCAGCTACGGGTACGAGAAAGAGAGTAGAGACGGTAGTGTAGTTGATGCCATAGTATGTCTCGATCTGTTCACATTAGCGACGAGTAGTAGACGATTCAGTAGAACACACGCACATATGGCAGCAGAGCCTGTGTGTGGGCAGGTATAGTAGTTAGTAGACCGAGTCAGTCTGGCAGAGGCAGTAGCTTGACTTACCCCTGGAGATGCATCATTCATGCCCATGATGAGAAATGAGAAATTGGTGGCATAGTAACGATATGAGTTTATTCGAGGGCTGTTCCAATGCTCAAGTTCATTGATCGACTCTCCGCTGTCGTTGGTTCTCGTTCGCGTTCTCGTTTCGGGCTGCTGCATGGCCTCCACAGAGCCCAGCTTCTCTTCTAACTCGTCGTCATGATGATTCTGTTGTTGAGTTTGCTCTATCTGGCAAGACTTCGAGTTCGAGTTCATTGAAGGGTCAATAATAAGCTTGAATGTTGATTTTGTAGTACAGATATGTTTGTCGGAAGAGATATGAAGACTCTTGATACGAGACCGCATTTACATACATGATGCTACTATATAAGTACTTACTGGACACGAGGTAGGGTAAATTTCTCGCTAGAATGAATAACGCATTCACTGCATTGGATGCAGCCGTTCGGGTACAGTACCTACCCACTGAGAGGTCCATAATTATTTCCATGCCAGTTGAGTTGAGCATCCAATATCGACTCTTGTTTAATAATAAGGTGCCCGGGCTGGAAAACCGGGCGGGACAACGGGACGGTAGCCCGAAATGTGCTGTGATTAGGTCCCTATTTGACCACGCAGTCAGTAGACATCAGCGGAACCATTTCTATCTATCATCTGTGAGTGATAGTCGGGCATTGTGTGAACCCAAAGCTCATACATCACAAGCAAGACTGTCAATTCCAGAGGATACCTTGTGCTGGATAATTGTGTGCCCCGACTCTGTGATTTTCATAGCTAATGAAAATGGGGAGGTCAAGATTGACTTGGCCTCCCTTGAATACCCTGGATAAGGTACCTATGGTTTGTGCTCTCATCATCTGGGGTCGTCAAACAGCTCAAGAGAAAAGAGACTCTCGGAGAATTCTCCATCATCTCAATGCACGTGTTGAACTACTGAGGCTGTGTAACAACCTAATGATGAGATGAAATGCTACGCCACGCGCGGGGTCTTTTACAACGTCATCGGCTTGTCCGAGCCCTCTCCTCTCCTCTCCTCTCCTCTCCTCCCCAGGTCACTTCAGTTGAGTTGAACGGGAGGCGGCTTAAAATACGACATGGAAATGCCCAACTACCTAGGTACCTACAGGGCGTGTACAGTATTTGTCCTCATAAGGCTGACGTACGTCCAACCGTTGAGTTAGGGTGCCTCTGGACTTTTGTCCACCTCAGCCACATAATATAAGCTTCCAACTTCCCCTCCTCTATACCTACCTACCTGCCCTGCCTTACACCAGAACCAACCGTCTCGCTAGGTCTGCGTCGCTTTACACTTACTTGTAGATCCCCCCCCTACCTTACCTACCATACAATGTCAAAAGACTACTACGAGTACGAAGAGTACTCTCGTCGCCGACGCGACTTTTCTCCCGACAACTATTCCGGTGGTGCCCCAGGGTCTCAGCAACAAGGCCCTCCTCCCCCTCCCCCTCCTGGCGCTCCTCCTTATGCCTCAACCTCCCGTCTTGATGATCCTTACTACGGCGGCATGCCTCCTCCTCCGCGGGAGCGCATGACCCTCGAGCCCCCCGAGTCACAGAACCGCCCACGATCTGTCCCACCAAACACCACCATGGTCCGACGCAGCCGCTCCCGTTCCCGTCCTCCCTCGGACGACGAAGACTATGACGACAGACGGAGCTCGCGAAACCGCTCACAAAGCCCCATTACCCGCGCTCGGAACGTCGTTGATGAGAACTTCTCTCATTCCGCCGGCGGCATCGGCGCCGGTATCTTAGGCGCTGTCGTTGGTGGTCTTGTAGCTCGCGAGGCGACTGAAGCTGCAACACGCCGCAAGCACAAGACCCGAGGTTACGAAGACGAGAATGAGGACCGCACTCGTCTCGTTTCCACCATTCTCGGCGCTGTCGCCGGTGGCCTAGGAGCCAATGCTCTCGCCAATAGGGTTGAAGATTCTAGGGAGCGAGACCGACGACGCCAACTCGACTGGGAGCGTGAGCGCAGCTACGTGCGCGAGCAGGAGATGCCCCGTTATGAGCAACGGAGATCCAGTGACCGTGACAGAGAGGACGACCGCCGCGATCGTGACCGTGACCGGTATGATCGCGGCAGGGCACTACCCCAAAATGATGATGATGATTATGACTTCGTCTACGATGATCCGCGATACGAAGATCGAGAACCTAGGCGACGTAGAAGCGAGGACAGCTACCGCTATCGCCAATAGTCGACCCTTCTATTTACCCCTCGACAACCTATTACTGCTTCATTATGACATCTCACGACAGTATTTCTTTGGCCTATTTGCCTATTTTTTTTATTTTTTTTTTCTTTTTCTTATTTTCTTCTTCTTTTGGTTTATGTTGAGTGACGTTTAAAATTTGCGAGCGGTACTAGAAGTGTTTTTCATTACCACAGGCTGAACCATCAATCTGGATATTAACTTTTGGGGACCTCACGAGAACATGACTTGACGCCTCTTGGATATTTACATAGTCAATACAGTTCTGTTTCTAAAGTGCTTACGGTGTCGTGTATGGTTTCATGTACCTATGGGAGTCCTCTTTGACGAATTCTGGGGTTACTTCTCGTGTCGATTTTACAATGTATTCGCACATCTTGATAAGGATTACCGCAGCTGAATCACCTGTCCTGTTTGCAACACTCCAACTCCATGATGACGTGCTGTCCAACCCAATTCAACTCAATCGATCAACTCAATCGAAAGCAACAAGACCAAAACCATGACTTGTCACAAGTAACAAGCCCATTCAATCATATTCCTTCCTGAGCCGCTGTCCACCGTCGCTCGCCCCGGTTGCTGGAGTCCCTGCCATTGCCTCCAGTGTGTTCTCGAACATCCTGCTCTCGCTCCACGATCACCTTGAAGAACTGAGCTATGTCAGCAAGCGCGCGCTGCTGATAGTCTGGGACATCAAGCATTTTAAAGGTTGACTGGGTGTCGACCAACTGCTTCGCAATCACAGAATCTGGCTGGCAAAGTGTTCGGACGCACATTGCTCGGGCATTGACCTTCATGGCGTGCAGGAGCCCGCCAATCTCAACAGGATCGGCTTGTCGGCGGCCATAGAAGCGAAAATCGTCGACGTGCAGGTTGATAAGTTCAAGCTGCGTCTCCAGGTCGTAGCGGAAACCAACAACCTTTGGCCGGCCTTTGTTATGCCACGCATCTGCTACCTTCTTGAGCTTGTCAGGCACAAGCCGACCCTTGTCCAGTTGCACCGTAATATATTCATTCAATGCAGTGCTCAGGTTGAACTCCAGTTCGCAGTAGAGAAGGCTTTGCTCTCTGGCATTTAGTGAAATGGCGACCTGTGGTGTCTGGCGAGACCGGATTGCGGGCTGCGCCCGACGAGAGGTATAATGAAGCTCCGTCTGCGGCTGAGTTAGTACAAATATCTGACGCTGTACTTCACCAACATACCATGTCTTTTGCGAGTTTCTTGATGTTGTCCAAAATTCCGGTCTTCTTCTGGGGCGTCTTTGCGCTTTGATCAGGGCCGCCGTCAGGGCGTTCGAGCCACCCGTTATCCCCAATCATTATTTTTTCGCCCTTCTTGGAGCTTGGGTAGTCTGTTCCTCTGAAATAGAATTGCAGTGGTGAGAATACGGGAGTGTCTTGAACAGCCCGACGATAGTTGCTGTTATTAGAGCCCACTGTTACGACTTGTGGGATCGGTGGAGAGTGCACTGCGATGGCTCGAGCCTGTCTCAGTCCATCGGCAGAGCTCTTCGAGCGTCGAGGCCTATTGACCAGATCCTCTGGATGGCTTACCGACTCCTTGATCATGGAGGAATCATGGGTCCTTTTCCACTCTTGAAAGGAACCCTCTCCAGCACCATTAAATTTGTATTGTGACCTGGCGTGGCTGAGGCGAAGAGGTGATGGGCGGGCAGTTTGTTGAGGGGAGTAGACCGAAGAGGCATCATCGTCGAAGATCGGCTCACGCTCAAAGCTTCCCTGCCCCAAAGGAGAGACTGAATCGGGAATATCTTCCATCTCGGCTGGCCGAGGAACTGCCCCACTACGACGGAGATTCCCAAGCTGCAACGGAGAAGGCGGGTTGATATGTCGACGTTCTGCTAAACTGGCAGAGAACAAGTCCTTGGAAGAACCCGAATGGCGACCGGGCATAAGCTCCGAAAAGGTTAGAGAATTCACATCAGAGGGACCATCTTCTCTAGTAGTCCAACCGTATGAATCCTCATGCTGTAGAAGTCTTGGTTTGTTCTTTCGTGGTGTTGACCTTGGAGTCGTTCTTGGAGTGGTCATCGTAGACTTTTTCTTGAACTTAACGGCCTTCGTTGGGCTCTTATCGACTTGATGACTGAAACTTCAGGGAAATTAGTTGGAAATATAGATTAATAGAAACATATGACATACGCGTTCGTAATCTTGTCAACTTGGCTCTCAGTCAAGTTCATGCGAATATGAAGGGGTTGTTTGACAAGACGCTTGCGCGGAGATAGCGAACGCGCTCGCGACTCGAATTCTGGTGAGATATCCAGGAAGTCTCCTCTCAAAGGCGTCAATACAGATGCTGAAGGGTCAGAGTAGCGCCCTCTAATCGAACTGTCTTGTTGCATCGAGCCCAGAATCTTCGAATCCCAGTAGCTACTTAACAGTAGCTCCGAGTAATACAGGTTGATGGTGACATATCACGGTGGAGGTTCAGGTAAAGTACTTGAACGAAAGCCAGGGGGGAAAAAAGAAATGCTAGCAAGGTCAATGAATGAAAGAATGAATGAATCAGGGACTTCGGATGGACCAGTTGAAAACTTGGGTGCTGAATTGTGGTCAGCTGGCAACAAGTGTCAACGATAACGCAACACTCACGATCCTCTGCTGCGATTTTGGGAGTCCTGTACCGCCTCATTGGAGCCTTACTTATGCTACCTTGCTGTTGAATTGATCTATAAGTCCCCAGCAAGGCTTTTTGGAGATACTCACCTCATCTGCTTGTCACAATTTAACACACCCTGCAACACCGCCGGGAGTATCAATTGTAACTAATGAGAGCGGTGTTTCCATCTGTAATCAATGCCACTGTCGAACCAAAGCTGAGGCGTGAAAGGGCCGTGGAACCTCAAGGAGTTTAATACCTCTTTTGTTGACAAGGCAGTTACCATATCCATTGCTTTATCTTCGGCGACTGGCAGTTCTCTTATGAAAGGTGGAAGCGACCTGTCGCTGGTGAACAACCCAAACTTCCTTGCAAAGTTGGCGTTGGGTATTTCGCAGTCCCTGACCTGAGCATCGAACTGCTGTTTGAATGCGTCATGGGCCATAATGATGGAATGATTATCTTGGACCAGCGCAGGCTTTTGATCATCATGCTTTCCGCTTCCCTTGTCTGCCACGCGGAACATATGTATAATTTGAGTCATCTTTTCCGAGCTGATGATTTTGGAGCTTAGTGATCGACGGTGATGACTGCGCTCAGTCTGTGCCTGATGCTTTTCCGTGGCTCTCCTTTTGGGTAGTTCGCCGAGGTCAATTGACTTTTCACCGACCAGTCTGCCCTTATGAATCGTATTCTCATTCCATTGCATCTCGTGAAACTCTCTGGCCTTGAGCTGACGAAACGCACGGGTACCCCTGTCACGAGATGAAACATACATTGTATGTTCTATCATCCAGCTCTTTCGTATACCGATACCGCTTGGGTAAAGCGATGACCTTGCTATTATGGGTGAGTAGTCTGAAAGTCGAGTGCGATATCTTTGAGGGTGGCTTTTTCTCCAATCTATCAGGGCAGTTGTCGGTATAATATTGGACGTGACAGTTGTGAGGTGCGGGACATGAGGGAGTTCGAGATCAGTCTGCTCCTTTTGTCAGAACTAATGGTTGTCATGAATCCAATTGAGGGTTTCCCCACATGTCTGTTCAAGTGATCATGTCTCCAACGCTGAAATGCTGCACCTGGGTCATCCGAATGATGGCAATCCACTTCAATCATCTCGTAGAGTACGCCTCCTGCGTACCCAAGGAACTCATCGCCAAGGTGGTCTCGTAATACTAGGAAGACCTAAATCACGTCAGAAAGCATTCTTTGTCGTTGTGGAGGCATCTGACAAGCCGGATTCCATCACGGTACTGGTAGTTGCGAGGTATGTGGGCGCAATATCTCACAAGAACATTGCGGCATTCTGCGAGGTAGCTGTTAGTTGACGTTCTAAGTTTATCTCGTGCCTATACTGACTCTCTTCGTCAAAGATATCTGTGATGTCCAAGGACCGGTCTCTTGCGAGATAGGCAGAAAATTGTGTGATATCGCCCATTCCCAATATCACTTAGTCTTGAATAATCGGTCGTTCAAGTCCGAATAGCAGCTTACAAGCCTCTCAAGGGGGTGATTCGCAAAATATATCGCGTTTCGACATTCAATATGTGAACTCTTTTCTTTGTTGTACATGGAAAATCACAGGCAAAGGTGTCGCGAACCTAGTGGAAGGGACATCTTGAGGTTGTGCTTCCAGTGCAACGACACTCGTGATACATACCTTACATCGCCTACGGCTATTGAAAGAATAGCGACTTCCATTTTCGAATACTCGGCACTTGACACACAACAGGGAAGTTCAGAGGCAGAGTTCCTTCTACATTACCCGGCCTCTAGGGTAGTCATATATGCACCTTTGGTAAAGCTCAGGAAATGGTTCGTTGAGGCAGGAGAGCAATTCTGTATCAAAGGTGGTGTCACGTAGGTCGCTGGGCTTTCCAGCATAGAAATACCTGGGTAATCAAGCCAATGGGACGACTCCTTGTCGCGCACTCACTCAATGAAGGCTACCTGGGTATTACGTAGAGAGAATCATCGCAGTCAAATCTTCCAGTCCAATATGGCGAGCGGAATTCCTTACACACCGTAAATTGGGAACAGGACCAGGACCTTCATGTCTTCATTCAACACAACCCCAGTCGATTACTAACGCCAGATCGTTCATTGTCAGGTAGGACTGGATCTTGGAGAAATGAGATCTCGGCCTCCTGCCCGGCATTCGAAGGACCCACTCCCGGGCGCTGCAGTGCGACCCAATGCACGGGTGCAGTTAAGATATGTTAAGATCCAGCAATATTTCATGGCCCGATACTAACAGGTTGCATCGTTCTCCGGCGCCCCTGCAACCGAGACAAAAGCCGGACCCGGTTGCGGCTTCCCGAAATCAACTCCCGATTTCCCAAATAGGCAGTCTCGATTCCCTGGTCTCCTCTTCGCCCCAGAAACCCCACACTCAAGACAGCTCGACCCCATGACGACAAGTGATTATTCGTCTCGCCAAACCACGAAGCGGATATTTTCCGTTGGCTAGAACATTTCGGCCAGAATCTCTATCTAAAAACAATGCGCCATACAGCGGATATGCACTCCACATCCCGTACCGAAGTCTGATGCCGTCAATTCCCCTCGGGTCTGAGTCGCACCGGACTTCTGCTTACTGCATGTCCGGCCAGACCCCCGGCATCTCTGGATATCATGCCTATCGCATTTAGCATATAATATGCGACCCCCCATCAACTCTGCCTCTTGTTTCCTCAGATTGATCACACCAGTAGATACCTAACTAACCAAACCACGCCTCTTCTTCTACTACACAATGTCTCAATCACAGCCCGATCGCTCCCCATACTATGACATTGGTGAGTAGTCTGACGTTGTTGGCCATACCAACCAATTGAATTCTGACATCGCTAGTCATTGTTGGAGCTGGCCCGGTTGGTCTCATGCTCGCAACATGCCTTGCTCGCTGGGGCTACAAGATCAAGCATATCGATAACAGAGCTGAGCCAACACCTACCGGTCGAGCTGATGGCATTCAGCCACGCTCTCTGGACCTTCTTCGCAACATGGGCTTGAAGTCAGCAATCATGGCTCATCACCCAGCTCGCGTCTACGAAGTGGCCTTCTGGGATCCAGCTTCGTCAGGAAAGGGTATCGCCCGGACTGGAACATGGGCCAGCTGCCCTGATTTTATCGATGCTCGATACCCTTTCACAACCTTGTTACACCAAGGTCTGATCGAGCGTGTCTTTATCTCCGACCTCGAGAAGAATGGAGCACAGGTCCAACGGCCATGGACAATCAAGGGTTTTACATCCGATGAGAAGTCCAACCCCGAATACCCTGTCACTGTCGAATTGGAGCATGTCGATGGTACTGCCCAGGAGACCATTCACGCCAAGTATCTGTTTGGTGGCGAGGGTGCAAGGTCATTTATCCGCAACCAGCTTGGCATTGCCGTTCACCACAAGGATCCCATCGCCCATGTTTGGGGTGTCATGGACGGTGTCGTGAAAACCGATTTCCCTGATATCAAGGTAAGCTGAGCTGCTCAACATGCCTTATTTTATGGTTTACTGACGACGCTCAGATGAAATGTACCATCCATAGCGAGCACGGCTCCATTATGGTCATTCCGCGAGAGGACAACATGGTCCGTCTTTATATCCAGATTGCATCGTCTACAGATGCCGATTGGAACCCCAGACGAACAGCCACCGAGGAGCAAGTGCAAGAATCGGCAAAGAAGATCTTGCAGCCTTATTCTATTGAGTGGGAGCGTGTCGAGTGGTACTCCGTCTATCCTATCGGACAAGGCATCTCAGAACGATACACTCTGGACCAGCGAGTCTTCCTTGGTGGAGATGCTTGCCATACACATAGTGTAAGTCCTCCCGTACTCCAATTATCACCACGTGCTGACACACCCACAGCCCAAGGCCGGCCAGGGAATGAACACAGCATTCCTTGATGCCCAAAACCTTGCTTGGAAGATCCACGCCGTTGAATCCGGTTTCGCCAGCAGGGAAGTCCTCAAGACATATGAAACGGAACGCAAGCATGTCGCTGAGTCTCTCCTCGATTTTGATAACCGATATGCGAAGCTTTTCTCTCAGCGACCACCCGCGGCTGCTGAGGTCCAGGCAGCGTCAGCCAACCATGGCAAGAATGATGTTCAGGATAATGAGTTCATCAATGCTTTCAAGGAGTCGTGCGAGTTTACCAGTGGATACGGTGTTTACTACAAGCCCAACGTCTTCAACTGGTCACCAGAACATAATGCACAATCCCCACTGATTCACCCCAAGGGGACCAAGCTACGAACCGGCCGCCTTTTCATCAACTCGAATGTAACAAGAGTAGTTGACGCCAACGTTGTGCATTTGGAGCAGGAAGTACCCTTGAACGGCGCGTTCCGATTGTTTGTCTTTGCAGGTGTCCCTTCGAAGACCCGCCAGGCTTTGAAAGATTTCGCCAATCATCTCGGTAGCCAGCGGTCGTTCTACGCAGCTTATCAGCGGCCCGATCTCGACAAGGTCTCATACCATGAGAAGCATCTCCCACACAGCCGATTCTTTACCATCTCCACGGTTTTTTCGTCCAAGAGACCTGAAATCGAAATCTCTCGCGATGTGCCTGGAGTACTTGCCCGATATAGGGACCATGTTTACGCTGATGACCGGTCCGATGCACGATTCCCTCAGGCGAAGGCTGTAGCCCATGCCAAAATGGGCCTTGATGAAGAGCTTGGTGGAGTGGTCGTTGTCAGACCTGATGGATATGTAGCAATCGTGGTCAGCCTTGTCGAAGGTAGCGGAACAGTGGATGCTTTGAACGAGTATTTCTCGACCTTTTGCACAAAGAAGTTGGGACCTACTTTGGCACAGTTGTAGGGGTTGGAGATTGTTGAGCCAAAAGGTTGTCGAGACACGCTTATTTGATGTAAATGATGACTTTAGCGGATGTACATATACAGTGTTTAGATCATCTTACAATTGAAATTACTTCATAAGTATACAAAGAAAAGAATTTCTCGGCGAAGCGATTGACAGGCGGCCATGTGTCTCTTCCCTACAAGAAGCTCAGCAAATCAATCGCGAACCCTGCCATTGCATATCCGTAGGCGCCAACAAAATCTGATAACCTCAGACATGGGGGTGAGCGATCGAGAGTCCTGCCTCTAGAGAACAATTATAACGTCAAAAGTTAGCGTTGATTTACTGGTCTTTGTCCTATAATTTCTTGGCTTGAGCCTACCTATTCTGAGAACCATTTACTACTAACTTACCAGAGGTAGATTCATAACTTGACGGATAGAACAAGGGGTCTTTGTCCTTGTTTTTTTATTTTATTTTAGGTGCAAGATCTTATTTAGGTTGGTAACTTCGTAAACTACTATACCTATTGAAAGCCAGGTAGTTTTATACAGTCTCAGAATCGATCAACTGAGATCTGTTCAAACGTCTCACTCCTACCTTACCCTCGCGCGCTCAGAAGACCCATTTCAGATAACAGCAGTATCCATCACTGTCGTTTCCATCATGCTGGGGTGAATAATTGGCTCCTGAGGTCATCCAATTCTACCTACTTGATACCTTAGGTGGTAAGGTACCCGTAGCTATGTGAATTTGACCAATCGCGGCGACGTCACGCGTAGCGCCACCTGACCTGTCAGTGCGGGCGCACTGACCTCCATCTGCACGTCCTGAGAGGCTGAAAGACTTCACGTCTTTCAACTGACCACTGTAGGCAACCTTCCACAGCGACATCATCCCCTATGGGCTTGCGTGGTCGTGATGGCATCACCGGAACGATTTGGATAAAGGAGACCTAATTGGGAAGTGGCTGTAGCAACCCGACGCGACGCCATTGTTGTCGCACTCACGCGTCTTGGGCCCGAGCTCGAGTGATCTGGCGTGGTAGAATAACGAACTCGATTCTTCGACTCGAACCCTCCTCCTTTCTTCTTCCAACCATCAACATCAACTGCATCTTCGATCAGCTTCATTCTGACTCGTTCGTAACTTCGATTCTTGTAAGAACATTTTCGCATTGGCTTCGCAGCTTCCCGATTTCTTTCGATTCACGGCTCGTACTTTACACTTGACACTGCTTGACACTTGCTGGCACCTGCACCACGGTTTGCTTCTGCTTTATTGTCACTGCGATACAATACAACAACAGCACGTTGCTGGTAGCCCTGGTTGCTTTGTTGATATCGCATTTCCCTGTCGGCTGTTTACTTCTTTCCTCGTTTTCCAACTGGATCGCGATAACTTCATTTCACCACTTCACTTCACTTTTCTTCTTTCACGAACGCTACTGCTTCGTCTGGACCAAGTTCCACATTGCACTTTCTAATTTTCACTTCAACCCCAATATTTCGCTCGTCATGTCTTTCTCGCTTCAATCGCGCATTTCGGTCCACCAGTCCGCTAATCAAAGGGGAAGCTACGTGCCTTCGCATATCGTGGAAGCCGCCGAAAGGCGACGGGAGCGACAGCAGCTACAGATCATTTCCAAGGCTAAGGCAACTACACAGGTCCAAGTCTCCCTGCCTTCGCCAAAGATTGAGTTTGTTACTCCTCCCAGGCAGATCAGGCGCCCTACTGCGCGTCTTTTGATTGACTCACCACTTCCGCGCCGCGAGATTTTTCAAGATCCCGTTCTTCACCAAAGATTCATTGACACAGAGTCTCCCCCCAATCTTGATCGTTACAGCAATCAAAAACCCCGACCCAAACCACAGGCCGAAACTGTCAACACAAATGACGGTGCCCCCAACACACCCACACCCAAAACTTCCACTACCTCTACCTCTATCTCTGACCCCAATCTTGTTGTTGTCGATGGCATACAGACACGCAAGCGTCGCGCCGAAGATACTGAGATTGACCTTGTTGCCGCACAAATCGGTGTCACTGACACTTCCACCCCTATCATTACTCTTCGCCAAGGAGAGACTGTTCCTAGCGAGGAATCTGGCCAACAGGCCCATGTAAGCGCATCTCTTTCTTATTTACATGCTTGCCCTTGCTCACCTGATAATGCAGACCTCTAGCCGCATGCTCGGAATCACAACGGGTGCCAGATCTATCACCAGGATGATATCTAGCCTCTATTCGGCCTTCACAGGCATTGGTGAGACGATCACCAGAATCTGTAAGTTTCAACCTCCCTATGACATTGACAACCTTACGTTCTTTCTGTTCTAATTCGTTACTAGTACGACCTCAGTCCTATCAAATTGCAGAATGTCGCTCTTACTTGAGTGAAAACCAAGTCAGCAACAAGCGTGTCAAGATTAGCACCAGTTGTGATGACAACGCGGTCTCCAACACAGGCGCTCCTGGGCAGAGTGCTGGGCTCCGCTGGATCGACCAAGATGGCCTTACCACATTGCTGGCTGACTACAAGTACTTCGCCAAGTCTTTCATGACAGTCTGGGAATGCCTCGAGCAAGGAGCCCGACAGGAAGCAAACAAAGACCTGGCACCACTGAGCACTGACATAGTCGATGCCATCAATCGTTCTGAGGCGTTTAACCATGACTTTTACGATATCTTCACTTTGCAACTGCAGAGGATTTACGACTACTTGAACAGAATCTACGAAATCGGCGTTATCGTCAAAATTCGAGACAACAATGAATTTGTTCCTCCTATTCTTGATTACGGACTCTCTACAGAGTTCGCCGCACACCTCGAATCGATGAAGCACTTTCTATCCGGTCCCGCGCTTCCCGTTGTTTGCAACAATATTCTCAAGAAGTATGGAGAAGATTACTGGAACGTTTCACAGGCATTCCTGGATCGAGTTGTGCTTGATATTAAGGCTATCCTTCGCAACCTTCCTGCCCCAAGCTATGTCGACTCTGAAGAGTATCGTTGCAAGCTACAGGACATGTTCCCTACCCCACCACGAACTGACCTCGAGACGCGTTTCTTATTGCCAGGATCATTTCCTGAATCCGATGAGCTTAAGGAGCAAATCGACACAAATCCTGATGAACAGACTGCTTCGCCCACTGAGGCAGTAGCTACAAAACCCGCCGTTCAGGCTACTCTGCCTGAGCCAGTGCCATCGTATCCTCGCCCTGACGTCCCTCGCCCTCACTACTACAAAACAGACTTTCTTCGCGCTGGGTTTGCTCATGAGAAGATCAAGCGGATAACACCCGCGGATTATCGCCAAACCTTTTATGAGGAAAGCAACGAACATCAAGCCCTAAAGACCAAATACATCACCGACTTCATTCCTAAGGTTCCTCTTACCTCAAATGAAACCGGAACTCTCCGATCTATTCTTCGGAATCGACGAAAGCATCCGTCAAAGGTCACGCCCAAGCGTCTTCGCGTAACATGTCGACCCAAGGCTGTACGCTTTACAGACGACACGATCAGTCCGAAACCAAGAACACGTCTAGGTCTAGATGTGCCAAAACAGATTAACTATGACAAGGAAACGGGAGAGGCCATTCCCCCGACCCAGGCATTTCAGGAGCAACGCCCTCATTGGACTCGTGGATGGCTCAACATACCACCTGCTCCCGCCGAGGAACCACCCAAAAAGACCACATTCAATCCTTTTACCATTGATGAATGTCTCCGCCGTCGCCGCTTAGAAGAGCACGATGGACGTGACTTTCATACGCGTATCAGAGAGATATTTGAGCTTCCTTCCATTGATCTCCAGATCAGTGACGACTCAAGGGCCGGAATTGACCATGAAGTCCAAGAGGCCACCCAGAAAGCTGCTGAAGAGGCTCGTTTGGCTGCTGAGGCAGCGCAGCTTGAGGCGGAAGAAAAGGCTCGGAAAGAGCGCGAGGAACGCCTCGCTCGTTCTGGAGGACTTCGCGAGCCTAATCAGACATTCGTTGCACCAGTCTCACCAGAATGGCACACAAGGGCAATGAACACACTCAATGCTGCATCGTCCACGAGCCTTGCGAAGTCTGCCGAGGGTGTCGACCTCCGAAAACACGACTTTGCCAAGATCGTGTCCTCAACTGAATGGCTAAATGACGAAATTGTCAACGCGTCTCTTGTCTGGCTCGATCGAGCTATCAACTCAGCTGCCGGCATTAAGGATGTCAAGCGGAGCACGCGCAAGATCTGGACTCCGGGCTCATTCTTTTTCAAACGCCTTCAAGATCAGGGTACCGGCAATACCCAGAGGACCCTGCGCCGATACGGCATCGAGAAAAGGAATTTCCTCGACATCGACACTATTCTCTTGCCCATTTGCGAACATTCCCACTGGACATTACTCGTTATTCGGCCCTCTAAGCGAACTGTTGCCCACATGGACTCAATCAATGCAGGTGGCAACCGTTCTTACACCGCGCGTGCCATGGCGTGGATCCGAGACATTTTGGAGGAAAAGTTCGTTGAGGATGAATGGAAGACCATTCTCCACGAGGCTCCTCTACAGAACAATGGCCACGACTGCGGTGTTCATACTATCACTAACGCCATGTGCCTCTCCTTGGGCATTAGTCCTATTGAGGCATACACTGCTGACGACATGCCCACTCAACGTATTCGCATCGCTTGCATGCTTCTCAACGGCGGGTTTACAAACGAATTTGACCTACGAGTTTATTAGGATTCCAATACCACGTATCGGATAACACTTATCAAATACAGACTACTTTATCATGGCTTATGGAAGGGGCAGGCATGGCTTTTTTGTACAAGGCGTTCAGGCAGAGAAAGTACCGGGGACAGTACCGGGGAAAAGTGTTTCGGGTGAGATACCACTGCATTGCATTCATTGTCGGAGTTATGGCTATTATTTGATCCACGAAGGAACGACTGTTGGTCTAGCCTAGCCGCAGTGCTGGATGAATAAGTACATAAATACAATTCTCATTAGTCAATTTTCTCTGCTCTGTATCATGAAGCATGCTCGTGGTTAGGTGCCTAGCCCATGATAAGACTTGGTGTTTCTTATGACTGTTTCATAGAAAACATGAATAACATTCTAGACTCCCTTGCTTACGAGGCTTGCATTTGCGTGTTATCACAAATTTTCCCGTGTTAACCTCTGGTCTGCCACAGACAGCAACCGGGGTATGCTGTGAGTGGCTTGTAAATAATCACGAACCTGAAAAGACAAGACCTGATGGGTTCTGTGTGCTTTTGGGCAGTCTCGAGAGAAGCGCGAGCCAAGAACTACATGACGAAGGCGACGATCACGCAGATTTCTGGGCCATTAGCGTGCCATTGTATTCCGCATTCCCTTACGTACAGTTGCTAACTCGTCAGCCATAAGCGAGCGTCATAAACGAGCGTCAGAGACAACAGCAACAACGGGTCTGTGATGCCATCCCCCACAACACGCAAGCCAAGTGGGCGATGCGTGGGCCTCTGAATCTATTGGGACTATGGGATCAAAGTCGTGTCGTGTCGTGTCGTGTCGTCCCCTCTCTTATTATTCTATTACGCCGAGGTCGGCCATCGATAAGTTTCGGTGTCACCATCTGACCCTTCGCTTGGACGATCGAATGGTTGGGTCGAATTGAGGAATTTCTCGTGGCCCAAACATGTGTCAACAGTAGGCGCTTGAGCCGGCGCTTCTATTATTGATTAGATCGGGAGGACAAATGTAGCAAAACTTGGTGATTCGCTCAACTCGGTATGGCTATAGGCAAGAAAGGACAAACCCAAAGGCTGGGACGCTACCTAGAAGAATAGAACCTTCATTCAGCCACAGCACAAGCACGCTGTCCACCTTGATGGCCCTCAAAACGAGGACAGCTCAGATGTGCTGTCAGAGAAAGTTCGATTCCAACAGAGAGGATTCTGTGTAAAGTGCTAGCACCTGACCAACCGCCGCCCTCTGTTCACAATAGTGGAAGAGAGATCACAGAAGGCTTGGCATTTGTTGGTGGCTCGCATAGGACTAGTCCATGGAGACCCTTGGAAAAGCTTGGCAATGGGATTCTACAAAGACTGTAGCAAACAGATTCCGACAAAGAAAGGCCGGGTCTACCAGGGGCGTTCGAGTAGAACTGATAACTTCGACGTTCCACCAAGCCCAAAAGCCTTGACATATCCGAGGCCCATGCAAAGCGGCGTGCATGCTTGTTTAGTTGGCTCAGGAACTTGGGGCCATTCGAAATAAGGTAGGTATCGCATCCATGGCCACGGTACGCCGACACTAATAGGCGCGTGGTAATCCAGGGTCCTCAGCCGCAGGGCACTATTCAATATGTGGAAGCGGTTTTGCCACAGGCAATGCACCAGAAAGAGGCGGATCGAGAAATAGGCCCGTTGATATCCACGCCCTAAGCCAGTGACGATGGCCGGTTCTGGTGTTTAGACGAAAGTTGAAATGAGCTTAAGGCAAAAGGTTTCTGTTTGTTGGTTTGTTTGTCATACGCGCGGTTTGCTGTAGACGAACCAGACTTCGATAAGTCAGATGCCTGCCTGTCTGTCTGTCCTGAATGACACGATCTGTATTTTACCAATTGGGGCAGTGCGAAACGATGTTACCCTCGTCAACTTTTACCGCCTGTTGGATTGAACTTATGGGTATCACATCGCGTCCACAACTACCGGTAGCGACTCTGTGTAGGCAGGCGGGCTACGGAATTGGTCCGTCCGGTCATCGTTGATTCTTCTCACGATCCTTCTACCGATGCGGACCGATCTTGGAAAGAATTAGAGAGGCCAGGGATACGACACCATATTAAATGTCGCAAATATACACGGCGTCTAGCCTGTATGTCAGCAATGTGAGGCGGTGCGATATAACTCTTGAAGAGACGACGGCGCCAACGGCATCCTCTTCTGATGCCCGTAGGCAGGGTCCCGACTCATGTCTCCAGCTTGGGTGCGAGATGCCTGTGTCAAGCAAGCAAGTTCCGGGCCGTTGCAGCGGCGGAAGCTTCCTGACATGGATGGTCTGGCTGCTAAACTGGAGACGGGAAAATCGATACTAGTTTCAATAAAAGCTTTTCTTTGGGGCTTCGAAAAAATCTTCTGGAACGCGCCGAGAAGGGAGGGGAGCGGAGGGCTGCGGAATTGGCTGAATCTGGCTGGGTCCAACTCTGCCGGGGCGACAACGAGATCGTGGGTGGGCTTGCACGCAATTACGACAAAGAATTTTTTCTCTGCTTCCAACCCTTCTTCCTCGGATCGGGTGCGATGTGTTTCGTTGGACTTGGTGGTGATAGATGGAGACACGGCGAGGCCGGTTGGAGTTGATGAGTGGTGACACTCTTAGGCCACTCCCCATCCAATCCAAGGGCTGCGGTACCTAGGCTAGGCAGGCTAGGTAGGTTAGCAGGGCAAGGGTGGGTGTGGTGTGGTTCGTGTAAACGTACTACATGTATGTAAACAGATACTCCAGCGCTCCAGGGCCGTTTGGTCCAATTAGGAAGGCTTCCAGAACGAAATAAAACGGAAGCTGGAGTACCTAGGTACATTCCATTAGGTACAGAATGTTTCTAGAAGGATTCCAGCACGGGAAGGTTTCCAGAATAAGCCAGCTTAGTCCAGCCCAGCCACAGCCACCAACAATCGAACAAACAGCTTCAGGCCCAAGCTGAGAGAAGCATAGCATCTCCTCATTCGGTTGGCATTCTCTGTCGGTTTCATTGTTGTCGTGGCTCGTGCTTCTGCTCCTTACCCGACGTTTGCTCAGGGACCCTGTTTCTTTGGCCTCGTTCCATCCATCCATCCATCCATCCATGACTGTTGACCACAACCTACTGGTACAATATCGTTGGAAAGAAATGGTGTGCCGTACTGTCCTGTGCTGTTGAACCTGGCTTCCTGTATTACCCGAAACCCTGGCGTACATTATGTATGTATGTAGCATTGCACCGTGGGTAGTTCTCGATCTCTGTCGCCGTGGGTATTGGGCACAATCGTAGTGCATTGCACGCACACGGGTTTGATCCCTACGAGACTACTTGTCAGTGCCATTATGTCCACTCGTAAACTGTGGCCGGCCTTGGTGAGTTGTCGATGATGGCTCATGCTCACCTGTACCAATAATCGTTAACTACTTATGGCGAGCATCAAGAGGCAATGAGATGATAGGGGCAAGACTTGAGTATCAACACCAACACCAACACATACAACATCGTGTCCGTTTTCCTTCTCAAGGAACCCCCAGCATCAGTCCGTTTGCAAAATAAAGTCTCAGCCCTGTGCCATGCTCCTAACGTGGTTAGACCTGCAAAAAACCGTTTGGGTGATGGGAATGACGGCATGGTCCATTCCAAAGGATCCCTCCACATTCTTGTCCCTCAGAGATGTCCCCCATTGAAGGGCAAGGCCAGTTATGGCTAAGACAGCTGGAGCTTTCTTATTACACAAGAATTGGCGTCGGTATGTGGGCGTGAATCATTGTCATCATGATCGACAGCCCATGCTGTCGTCCATCCATCAGCATGCCTAACCAGCCATCAACCACCACACCTTGCTCTTACATACGTGCGTTGGGAACTCAACCAACCTTTGTTGGCCTGCTGAGATGATATTGTCACCCTAGACTTGAGGACAAGCTCCTTAATCATATGGCGCCACAATGTGGTCAGATGTTTCGTTGAATGGGTCAGAACTCCACTGACAAATGCCGGTCCGGTAACGAGATATGAATGAATAAGTACTTCAGAGCAGAGGCTCGGGGTGCGCTGAGATGAAATTTCGATGCCCTGAAATTGACTCGGTGCCGTAGTCTAGTTCGAGTCTTGGTATTGCCTACCTTGGCTAAGGTGCCTGATCAAAGAACGGGTGTAACACGGTCACGATTCGACATCGGGCATCTCGATATCTCCATTGTCAACTCTTGATATCCGAATATATTTCAGGGTCTATACTCACTGCCTAATCTGCAGTCATCACTGAAAACAGAGACTTTCCTGGTCTCCTTGGAATATGACACACAAGGTGGTTGAAAAAGAAGCATTTGGGACAAGACTGCAAGGATTAGATGCATTCTATTGCTAATACTTGTTCGATTTGAAGCCGCAGTGGCTCGCCTAAGCGCGGCTATCCATGGCGTTTGTTCTCTCGATCTGAGCTATTATTGCGCAATGTCAATTGGTCACCGTGCTGCAGAAGAAAAAAGCCGTGATGAATCCAGTATCTCGCAGTTTGCGGCTCCTCTGGGCGATTCGGCATCTCTCCCCGCCTCCAGTAGGAGGGGGTGGTCTCTGACCTACATACAAAGTAAGGTAGATCAAGGATCCAAGGGTCGTGTTGGAACATTCACCGACCTTTCGCCCTTTGACCACTATGGCCAGGGGACAGCAAATCACACTCATGCCGTCACAATATGCCCTGCATCCAGCACGATCGACCAAGATGTCGCAGTGGTAATCAGAAACGCTCCAAGTCGTGTCATGTCGTGGTGCGGTGTGCGATTTGGTGCGTAGCAAACCCGGGCGGCTGGGCAGGATGGCGCCCGCTTCTTTGAAGTCTCCGAAGGTCGGTAGCCGTGAATACAAACTGACAAACAACCATACCTATTTCCCACTATACCAGAGGAGTTAGGAGTGCCTGGAGTGCTAGGGACGGGAGCTTGGAGAAGCCCAGTTTCCTTTCTACTGTACAGTACATACGCGGCGTGCTGTATAATTCTTGACGCGGCCAATAGGGGACAGCAGGATGCTATCATCGCGATCGGCCGAGCTACCGCTCTCTAGCGTCAAAGCCAAGATGAATTTGAGGGTTGCAGGCCCAGTGGCAAGGTCATCGCTCCGTTGCAGGGGGGCTCTGGGAGTGGGACACTGCACTGAATTAGAGGCTCAGGAGGGGCACCTGGTACTGAAGGACGGCATTTGATTGATCTTGTGAGAGGGCCAGATTAGTAGAGGTCTGTTTGGGACAGCGGCGGTTGACAACAAGGCAATAAATGGCTGCCAAGAGGTCATCGACTTATCAGTTGGCAAAGACAAAAGACCATCAGCCATCTGAGGGGTCATTACAGGTATCAATGCAACAAATGGGTGATGCTTACTGAGGTTGTTTGTTGTTCATCACTGATCACACACTTTCAGTTTCGAGGCAAGGCAGGCAATCTGCACACCACTTTTTCGGTATTAACAAGATAAGATATCGCAATGCAACGCATCTGATGCATGCATGCATTGTGCTCTAGATTAAAAACTCCTTCCGACGTCACGAACTTGATATTGATCAGTGAGAGGCATTTGTGACGCAAAAGTAGATGCCGGCTACCCAAAGCAGTCAGTGGAGGTCAAGGCCAAGGCCAAGCCCGAGAGAGCGAGAGACTGCCTACTGTCTAAGACCCCATCGATGACGATCCCGCCTTGGTTTTTGGTTGCCCACAGCCCGCCCACTCAACCATTCATTCATTGGATTAGGTCGGGTCGGAGGACATCACTGATCACTCACGGCTAGGGCTAATTAACTTATCATGGGGTGTAAATCTCCCGTTATTGCATGCCCTGGTGATCCTCGGATCGAGCCTCCTTTGAACCCAGACCGGAGATCAATGAATACTTTGAGTATCGCAATGAAAGATCATGAGAAGGAGGTGATTGAAAACACCACATTGATTGATTTACCTTTAATGGTACGACACACATTCTTCTCACAAGAGCCATCGATTGATCTCTTCATTCCGTCACAAAGGACAATTGGAGGTGAGAGCGTGCGGGGAAACCTGCCACCATTGGCTCGTCATATGTATTATCCCCGCGCATTGCAATGGCGTGTTGTGTTGTGTGTCGCGCTGCGCTGTATTTACCTCTGTGGTCATCTTGTTCTGGTAGAGCTAATTCACTTGAATGAATAACTAGCCTGACCACTGCGATCGAGATGACAACAGCTAGTAGATTAGGTGAGGGTCGAGAACAGATCACCAGGAGATCAGAGAGCAAAGATGGTAAAGAAGGAGACAGACAGACAGGCGAACGAACAAACACCCTAGACACCTAAACAAACAAAACTTGGCAGACAGAAACCCCCATTGAGCCTCCACAATTAGCCACAATTCTGCCCTTTCTAACCTTCTAGCGTGATTCCATATATCGATCAGGGGGTCTAGGGTGTCTAGGTGTCTGATCTGATCTGACGGATGGGATGACCAAGACAACAAGTTTACAGACATGTACAGTACTTGTATGTTTGCATCTCCTCAGTGGAGTATGAACCAACCCGGTGTTCCTGTCGACATCGGATGGTCAAGCCTCGCTCTCAAGGAGCCAGGTCATCACCCGTGACATTGCATTGCATCCATTGCAATGCACACGGCACGGCACTTCACCGTCCATTGTGCATTGCTCCTTTGGGGGCCATCCGTTTCACCTGCCGTCTCATTAGTGCCACTGCGTCACGCTCTGCCGACTACCTAATTTGCCACACTCAGTCCCTCCGTCCCGTGCTCGAGCCTCACTGTCCCCACACGACTTACATAATTCTGATCTCAGCTCAAGTAGCCTTCGGCGTTGTCCGTCCGTAACTTGGGTTAGAAGAGTCGAGTTTTTCTTTCTTTTACTTTTCGTGGTCTCTTGTTTTCAATTTCATGAGCCATGCTCTCTTCAGCCAGCCACGTGCCTGAATCAGGGGACTTTTCCCAACTCTCTTGCGCGTGTCAGGTTATCGAAGGGCATGTCTGGCATGTCGTCGGTTATCGATGCTGCTTCGAAAGCGCCTTTCTCCGGTAAACGTTTGATGTTGCTGTGATGCTTTGAGCCACTCATGGGGTTCTCGGGATCATACTTCACAACGGCTCGTAGAGTTATCTTGATGTCTTACTCTGTACTAACTCAGTCACGAGGCGGTGCAAGCTACTAATTCCAAGATGAACAATAGGATATTCCATATATAGAAAGAAGGGAAGGGAAGGGAAGTTGAACAACCTGAAGACACCTTAATACATTAGGCAGTACCTTTGTAAGTATGGATATGCCCTAGGAACTACATACTAGACTACCTCCCTACCCCACGCCAACAAAGAGAATATGTTTAAGCTGGACCCTTAGTAGAGAAGAAGAAAGAAGAAGAGAAATTGCTTCCAGAAGAGTTCTTTTCTTAAACAGTAGTTAGTACCTTACCCTCAACTGGGCAATTCTGTATACGTACTATGTACTCTGTAGGCACGATTAGTAACTACCTACTGTAGGTGACCCCTAGGTTGTCAGCAGCATTCGTCCAGTCGTGGCGATGCGATGTCCATTGTCCTAGTTAGTGGAGGCCTGCCCTGAGAGCACTGGGGCACTGGGGCAGACCAAGACCAAGTCCAACAGTCCAGTCCAGTGGGCTTTGGGCTGTAAGGGGCGCCAACTATTGGTTTCTGACAGGGCCCCGCCCGGGCCCAATATGGCCTTGTGGTGAGTGGTGAGTGGTCCCTGCCCTTCCTTGCACCTTCCATTTCGTCGTCGTCGCCACCTAACCTCACCCGACCTCACCTTTGTCGGCTTCCATCTTCCATCCATTTACCTAAGGGTAAGGTATGCATGTACATTTACATACCCTCGCAGGGATACCTAAGGTAAGGTAAGGTAAGGTAAGGTAAGGTAAGGTAGGGTAGGTCCAATTGGAGTGGCCTGTCTGCCTGTCTCGTCGCCCCCGGCCCCGTCCCTGGTTGTATCTGTCATATGTTTGGCTCTCGTTGATCCCGTCATGCCAGGCTCGGTTTTTTTTCTTCGCTGTAACTTGACTGGTGTCGCAACCGTAACAGGCACAGACTGGAGACGGTACCTCAGACACTCTGTGTTTCTACGTGTACAGAGTACTCCAGCCACTATTGGCCGAATTGATTCAGTGAATGAGACCTGAAGCACTTTGCTCTCTCCGTCAATAACGGGGGATCCCAGTGCTATTCTGCAGTACGGTAATTCTTTGGTCTCCCGATCGTTTGGTCTGGTCTGGTCTGGTCTGGTCGGGCTGGTCTGGTTTGGTTTGGTTTGGTTTGGTTTCGCTGCCTCCGCTGTACTGGCGTCAATTGACGTCGTCCTTACTAAGTACACCCCCCCTTGATTCTAAGGTATCCGCCCTTCCCTTCCATCCTGGCCTCTTTCAGTTTCTTGTCCTTCATCTCCACATCAACCTCTCCACCCTAGGTTGTTTTCTGTCCCCGTCTGGCTCCTCATCCCTCACTAGTAGCCCAAGCTGTTCCAGAGAGAGACAGAGAGAGAGGGGGAAAAAAAACCCAAGACCCGAGTAAAGACAAAAAGAGAGAATTGGGGTGAAAAGGCAAATTCTCGTCGGGAGCTTTCTCTTTAAGACAAGCCCAGCCCCAGCCCATTCATCGCCCGCTCTGATCGCCTTCAATTGAACTGTATGTATTGGATGTACAGTTTTGTTTCGCAGGTGACGACACACACGACATTGTCGGCCTTTTCCTTATAACTCGTCACTCACTCACATCGACATCGAGACGCACGCAGGGCAGAGCACGCTCTGTTTTCGCCATTGATCTGAATCTCGGACACGATACTCCTATAAGCACAATTAGCATACCAGCCAGGCACCTGTCCTGTCCTGTTTCAACTGTAAGCTCCTTTCCCTTCCTTTTCTTGACAAAGATCCCCAAAACCCAACACCACCAGACCAGACCAAACTAACAAGCCAGCCCAGCCAGCCAGCCAACCAACCAGCAGATCTGCCGCCTCGACTGAACTTTAGCGCTCCTCCAACGCCGCTCATACGCCCGCCGCGCCCACGGTCCCTCACTCGTCCTTTCACCTCCACAGCCCACAGCCTACTCTACAGTAATAACTGGGTCTCGACCTTTATTACACTTTGGATCCCCCAGTCCGCATTCCTACTGTTGTATTCAAAACTGCCTCTCGCCCAAACCCAATCACTCTTTCGCCCTAGACGTCCACCCTGTCTTCCCGATAGACTCACGGCCGGCTGCGCACCGTCGAACTCACGTCGCCTTCGTCCGCCTCCTACTTCTGTTGTTCTCTGCCCGGTCTTCGCCAAGCCCTCTGGCACAGGTCACCATCCGCAATCCGTCTACGACAACATTCGCCGGCTCGCCGCTCCAACTACCCTCACATTCCAATCCTTTAGGGACCACCCAGCAACCTCGACGACCTCGACCCTGCCTTGCGCCATCTCCGCTTTGGGATTGATTGCCTTCGAAACGTCACATCTACAGCCTCCAGGCGGACTTGTTTGTGATCACGTCCGATCACCAATTACACTACCTGTCTTGTCCGTTGGGGCATTTCCGACTTTGGTTCCGTGTCTGCGATCCTGGACCCTCGATCTTGGCAATTTCTAAATCCTATCTCTCGCCTCCTGGTCTTCTTCATCGTGCACCCTCTTCTTGTGGTACAGATTGGCGCCATAACAAGCCACCTTCCTCCGCATATCTCTCGTCACCACTGCGGCCGTTCCCTGCCTGTCCACTCTGTGATTATCATCGACAAGTTCACAGGATAGTTTGTCCTTTATGGCCTTATCGTTCCTGCGGTAGCCTACTTCTAGACCCGACGCCTCTTCCTTCTGTACCATATGAGCATCTGGGCCAGTCTTACTGCGTCAGATATACAGTCCCCACTTGGTGTCGCTCTTATTAATTGACCTGGTCCCCTCCCTTGGAAACGCTCCAAGATCTGGTCCGTTTCCCTATTTGATCTTTTGACTACTCTACTACTCGGCCTGGGACGCGCAGAAGCGTTCCTGACCCTAGAATGATGGGCGTGTCACGCTCGCGGAGGCAATCTCTCGAATGCCACGGATGCAACATACCTCCGCCATCCCCTCAACCTTCTTCGGCCTTCGAGGACATCTTCGACGTCGATTCGCCTGTGTCAAGGCCTGTCAGCGAGGCCTTTATGTCTGGAGCCTCCACACCAAACGGCACAATAGGTTCTCGGCCTCCATCTTTGACCGAAATTCTTCTCGATGTTGCATCGCCACCATGGACCCTCAGCGCCTTCATGGCCTACCTTTCGCAAAACCACTGCATGGAGAGTCTCGAATTCACGCTCGACTCGCAACGGTACGCCGCCTTTTACAATGAGATGATTACCAACAACCCAAACCGCACACAAGAGACCAACGACCGTGTCTGTATTTTGTGGGAAAAGCTTATGCAGGTTTACATCATCCCTTGTGCACCTCGAGAGGTCAATCTCCCGGCCCGTATCCGCGATCAGCTGCTCGGCCTTCCTTGCGGCCCAACTCCCCCTCACCCAGCACAATTGGATGAGGCCGGTCGGATCCTCTATGAACTCATGAACGATTCGCTACTTTTACCTTTTCTTCAATCTGTCGCCCCCATGCAGCTCGATGGACCCGTGGACGAGCATGGTCGTGGATCTCGCCGTTCCTCAAACAGCAACACTCGAATGGGCGCACCCGTCCGCTCAATGAACTCCATGCATCATACTGACCCTGAGTCCCTGACTGACGACAGCGACTGTAACTCGACTCCTGGTATGGAGCCCATGACTCCCCCCACCACACCGCCTACTTCTGAATGGGCATTTACAACTTCTCCAGGGGGTCTTCAACGTGCTGTGGCTGCTCACAACAAGGGTTGGAAGAAGATGGGCGCCAAATTGGGTTTCAATCGCAAGAGCTCACGAACACGCTCCGCCCCTACTTCATCTCATCCTCCTCCACCTGAGGGATATCATATGCATCACGACTCCTTATGAGGGTCACAGGTCGCGTCATTGCCTGAATCATCCAACGAAGCCTATTGGACTCATGAGATTTCTCAAGAAGCTCTTGAGGCTGAAGGCTCGTACCATGGTCACCCACTGCATAGCAACTCGAATGCAGCGGATGATGGTTGGTACCACAACCCTGACCTCCAACAAGATGGTGGTTTTGGTGATGGCACGGCCGCGAAATCCGACACCGCTCGAAGCGGTGCGAAGGCGTCTCTCGTGCAAAGGAACATACGCATGAGAAGACGACAGAACAAGCCCCCAGCGCTTGTAACCAATATGCAGTCGGTGGGGAATAAGTACACTCCTCAGTCCCACCAGGCTTCCGCCACACCTTCATATCGTTCTGATCTGCTTCCTCCACCAGTATCTTCCGACTATGCAGGAAACAACAACATCGATAACACCTCGATGCCAATGACTGATGTGTCAAATTACCTGCCCACGCCCACTACCAGCATCGAGGACATGAGGTGTCCATCGACAAGTTCAGAAACGGAAGCGTTCAGATACGCTTCTCCAATAGAGGACATGTATGGATGGGATGCGGAACTCGAGAGGCGGGAAGCTTCACCAAGCAGGGACTCGATAAGCTCCACCGAAGGTCTTGATGCCTTTGCTCTCAGCTACAGGCGAGCCAATGGTAGCAAACACAGCTTGCTGCAGCGAGTCTTCCGCGTTGGCTCTTCGTCATCTGTGGGCAAGATGGAGACAGCTGCCTGAGGCGCTGGGGCTTAAACCTGCTCATAGGCCAGTCTTATTATTGTTTGATATTCATTGTTACGATGTCCAGTTTGGCATTTTGCATTCATGAGATTGTCACCGGCCATCATGACAACGGTGGCCGTGTACGGCAGGCAAGGCGTTAGTGGGTTCATTATTTGTTATCTGGTTTCAATTGCATCGCGGGTTGGGGTTTGGAAGGTCATTTTTATTCATTTGCAAGATCATTTGGCTTTGAGTGTACGCACTGGGCCACTCATTCAAAGGGTGTGGGTGTTGAGACTGCATTTTCACGAGGCGAGAAACGAACGACTGGACGGGTGGCAAAGGAAAAAAAAAGCCATGAATGGCCCGGTCTGACGATGACGATTACGGCCTTTCGGTTTTGGTTACGATTTTGGATTAATACGAATGGGTACAAAGAAAATAAAGAGAAGGACTCTTGTGTCTAGTTAGCCATGATACCCCCATCCTTCCTCAACAGGAGGGAACCTAGACTTAATGTCTTAAAACATATTACATTAACAAAACCTCGTTGTCTTTACTCTTGTGTGACTAATAAACATGAGAAGAAACAGACTTCAGTATGACCCCCAGGAATGGCCATCAGTAGCAAGAATGTAACACCACAGCAAGTCCAGTTGAGCAAGCCCGGCACGGTAGTAAAGTTTCGGAATGTGTTGGTCTGGAATGTCAGGCCGAATATCAAGCCAAACGCAAAAGACAATCTTTGACTTTGGAAGATGAGGTGTTCCAACATTTCAACTTGCACAGGTCAAGGACACAAACCTGACTGAATCAATAGTCCTTGTATATATTGGTGCGTCGACAACTTGACTAACAAAAAGGGAACTCATTAATCGCCAGGGTTCTCGCTTTATCCTAGGACATACCTTTTATGATACTCCATTGTGGAGGCTATTGCCAGTGGAAGCTGGCAGAAACAAGCTTCCACGATCGACAGCCGTGTATGAAAAGCTCGATGGATGGCATTTAACTTGTTCTCATTCTTGGGCGTATCCCCAGTCGCTCTTGCAAAGTTCTGCTGTCCACTAAGCTGCCC